>CAAKHD010008212.1:15183-30888 GCA_901007705.1 Fistularia tabacaria
CACGCACACACACGCGAACACTCACGCGAACGCGCGCACGCTCACACACACACACACACACACACACACACACACACACACACACACACACACACCTGTGGATGGTATAAAGGAGCTCCCTCATTCCTCTGCAGCTCATCCGCAGAGGAAGGGGATATGAACATTTTCTCTTGAATAACAATTCCAGTCCTGCGTGTCACCCCGGGTTTAAAGGTGCACGCGGGCCGGGAACGGGAGTCCGTTCCCCGGTACCGGCGGCAGCCGCCTCACCGCCCTTCCGGATGTGGGAACCTCCGCCAAGTAAGTGCCTTTGTTATCATCCGGGCTACGAGGAACGTGGAGCGGGCCTGGCTGCAGGAACCGAGCGCCGCGCACGCACGATTGTACGTGCACGCGTGTCGCCCGTGCAAGCGGCGCGTCGACGGATCCGGATGAAAACACCGGAATTGGAGAGACGAAAAAAAAAAAAAACAACACTCCACCACCCGTCCGGAGGCGGTGTGTTTACGGTAGACAGCCGTCCGTTCCCGTCCTCCTCCCCCCACCCCCGCCACCCGTCCCTGTCATCTCGGAGACGCTCGCTTCCCCGACGGGCGATCGCTGAAAATGTGAGCCAAAGTGGCTCAATAACGTCGACGGGACAGGCGGGTTGCAGGTTCGAATCCCCCCCCCCCTCCGCACTAGAGCCGCGCACGTCAACGTAAACAGACGCGGAAGGAAGGCGGAAGGAGGAAAGAGGAAGGAAGGTCCGGGTTAAATCCCCGCTCACACAATGCCTCCTCCGCCGCGCGTGTTCTCGACAAATAACACCGCGCGGAGGGAGACGCTGAAAACCCACGCACGACCGCACGGAGGAAGTCTCGGTGTAAATAATGTCACGCGAATACACACACACACACAGACACAGACATACAAACACACACGGGTTGGGTTCGCTTCCCCCTCCCCTTCCCCCCGCCGAGGCCTCGCCGCAGCCGCGGCCCCGGCGGAGCGACGCGTCCGAGCAACATGAGCCGCGCACTCGGCTGGCTCCCTCCGCGTCCCGTCGCTCCTTACCTGGTCCGAGCGCTTCCATGGCCGCGGCCTCTCTCTCCGTCTCTGTCCCGGCCTGCCGGCTCCGTACCGACGCTGAAATTGGGGGCGGTATCGCGAAGCTTAAAGTGGCTAATTTAAGAAAAGGGAAAAAAAAAGAGGCAGACGAGGGGGGGGGGGTGACTGCTGACGGAGCGGGCTGACCTGAACTACTGCCGCTGCTGTCGACGGGGATTTGTAACTGCGCATGCGCCACGGGGCAAGCCGTGCGGCCCGCAGTGCGCATGCGTAATTTGGTCCGCCGCACTGGCACATGAAACATTAACGATCCCGTCCGAGTTCTCTTTCACACACAAACACACACACACACACACACACACACACACTTTGGCGTCGGTGTGTGTTCAAATTCAGGGGGGGGGCATCCGGTGGAGATTCTGACGGAGTTTCACTGTTTTCCGTCGTGAATGAGAGTGGAATCCTGAAGAAATAACAAGGACCAATGTTGGCCTATCACTGACCTGAAGGGACCAGGTGCATCAATAAAATGCTATTTTTGGACAATAAGCTGGCGTAATGATACCGACAACTGATTTTAAGGAGTAAGCTGGAATTAATTATTCAAGCCTATGATCCTTGAAGTGTGGAGTGGATGACATGGATCCCGCTGGATCAGGGCAGCTTTCCCCATCACTGACCAGCTGTGGAGAAGACGGTTCCCCCGGTAGCCGCACTTAAAAGTACTATTGCAGCACCCCAATCAGTCATGGATGGTTTGGATATTCAACAAGTGGTGTAAAGACATTAACAAAAGTTGAAACAAGTGAAGATTCTGCACTAGAACTTGCCACATTATCACAACTTTGACTCAAGTTGAAAGCCCACTCAGGGAATGTCCAATGTTGGCACACTGAGATGTGCGCGTCTAGAACCCTGACATTTGAAATACCTTCCGTGGCGAAAAACACTTTTGAATCGATTTAATTTATAAATAGTCACAGAGTCTTTTCTTGACGGCTCAGCTTTGGAGCCTTTACTGTACTTGGAGTTGTGCACAGAACTGTGAATGAATTAGTTTAATTTCTGCTTTTGAGTGGGAAAGTCAGTTCAGGCCACATTCATGTTCATGCAGCCCCTCCACCTTTACATGGCTAATTGTCCAATTCTACCTTGTGATGCAGTTCTGGTGTCACAAGCTGTACGTGATGCAATTTACTTGGTTTGGCAGGCTCCAAAGACTACTTCATAGTTGTTTATATCTATCGGGAAAAGGTTCGCTTGACCGTGTCAGTATTCCTGAGCCCATGCAACTTTAAGTGCGCTCATTTTCTGCAACAAGCCAAAAGCATTTTGAGAAGTATTCTGTATCGGGTTTATGTCAGGGGTGGTTTAATATGTCCTACGTGTCCAGATCTATAAATAAAAATCCCCTCCTTTTGAGGTCTGCTCATTACTCACGATATACAACTTGCAGTTGTGCTCTCTATGAGTGGCTCTATTGGGCTACGGAGGGAAACTTACTGGAGAACGGCGAAGATATAATCTGTTATTTCATACTTTCGGATGCAGCGCTTCAGTGCCTTCACTAAATGGTCAGTGGTTAGTCAGAGTGTCATAAAAACTGTGTTCAAAGTTCTTTATATTTGCACAGCTTCGAGGGTGCTGTTAAAGAAGATGCTACAAATGTGAACAACATCTTCCATAGTTAGGTCGGACACTTCATGTCGTCAGTGCATGTAAACACACAACCATAAATTTTAAAACTATAAGGTGTATAAAACGACCCCCCCCCCCCCCGTGTGTGTGTCGCCTATGTTCTACATCGGAAGCAAACGGGCGGGCGGTCGCTTCCAGGTACGGCTTCCACTATTGTCCTACACCGCACCCGTCCGCCCGGACAGACCCGGTGAGTAAATTGTTCGTTGAAGTCGTACAAATAGGCGGGTACCAAATCGCGCCATTGACCAATAGGAAGCTGAGTTGGGGGAAATTGACACCCGGAGGAGGAAACGCTGTGCGCCAGCTGTCACGGCGCGCGAATGATCAAAATTTCTATTCGGCGCAGAGGAACAGGCGGGAGGACGAGAGGAGCTCCAGCTAAATGCTATTTAAATGTTTTTTAGAAGTCCAAAACAGCCCCCTCGTCGCTGACATTCGATCCCGGTCGTCTGTTGTCGCCGCTCCGATTCGGTGAGACGTTTTTCTCCGCCGGGTTTCCCTCGCGGAGGAGTTTTCAAAAGTCGTCGGCGGATGGATATGAGCCTGGTCGTTCCTCCACAACAGGTAAGGAAATGTCTGTTAAAAGGCTGTTATTCACCATCCAATGTACAAACCAGGGACATAGTTAATAGTGTCTTGTCAATTAACCTCGGCGATGTCGAATTTCTCCATTTAAACACATTTGTGTCGTTGTTAGCGGTAGCCCGTTAGCTAACTCGCCGGGTCTCTGACACGGCCTGGTCAATTTGACGAATCCGCTCCTCTGGGATATAGATCCCTTACCTAGAAAGTCTCCGGTATTCCCGCCCTCCCTCCCCCTGAATGTCCTCAACTCGTTGTCGACTTCGGCTCAGTTTGGTGTTACTTTTAGCGAGCCAGCGGAACGGAGCCACCATTAGGGCTTAACGCTACGGGCTTCATTGTTTGACTGCAAGGCGCCACTGCAGTCTCAAACTAGACCCCTTCTAACATCTACCTTCAATGTGATGATCCAAAGCTAGCTTATTTACGGAGTCTCACATGTTCAAGAAAAACAAGAAAGGAGCGATTCTTTTGTTGATAATCACACCTTTTGAGTTATTTTTAAACATCTACATCTGTTGTGTTCCTTGACTGGTTCCTCTTCAGTTACAGTAGGGTTGTTGTTATTGTGTGTTACCTTCCCCAGGCCGAGGGCCCCCCAGCCGTGGCCCCAGAGAGTGACTCCGACAGCGGGATGGGTTCTCCGGCGGAGGGGATCATCCTGGAGAACACGGGCAACACCGGCGAGCCCCCAGGTGACGGCACGCCACCAGAGGAGATGGGCGAATGAGGGCTCCCTCCATGTTTGTGTTTGCTAAACAACAGTTTGTTTTTTGTGCGCCGTGATCCACGGGAGTAGACACCCCCCTCTGACACGCAATCTTTTGGACATTATCCGGTCAAACACTGCAGGGTTGCAACAGCAGCTTGAGATCGTCCCTAAACGTATTTGTCGTTTTTCAGATTCCGACGAAGACGAAGAAGTCACGGCTCACAGGAAGCCTCGTTGTCACGCCATCAGAGACAGTGACAGCGATGACCAGGAGGAGGCTGGCGGAGGCGGCGGCGGCGACACAGCTGGGACAGCGGAGGAGGAGAACCCGGAGAGGCTGGAGAAGAGGAAGCAGAAGAACAAGAGGATAAGCCGGGCCCCCGTTGACAGCGAGGGCAGTGAGCCTGAGCAAGAGAAGGCCATGGAGGAGGAGGAGAAAGGGAAGGAGCGAAAGAAGAGAGAGAGGAGCCGGAGGCACAGGGAGACAAAGGAGCAGCGAAGCAAAGCAGTGGACAAGCTGAAGAAGGGGAGGCTCTCTGAACAGGATCAGGTGAGCTTGACCTCCTTTGAATGTCCCTGCTGCCAGACAGATTGTGGTCCTCACCTCCGTGTAGATGTTCCTCAGCACGTTTGCTGGTTTGGTACCTGATTGGGAGTCGCAGTGGTTCTCTGATGATCTGTGTGTACAATGTTCTCCTCTGCGGTGAAAAGGCCCATTTTAGGGGAACATTTCAAACCTCTGAGGTTCGTCAGTCCACTGACCTTCACGGGGAGGAAGGAGGTCTTTGGTCAGTGATTGTGGTTTGTAACTGAAGCTGTCCTGTGCCCAGGACGCCCTCCTCCGCCAGCCTCTGAACGACAGCGGATGTCTATTGGGCGACACGGACCTGTTCGATGCCGGTCTGGGCGAAGAGCAGCAGGAGGAGGAGGAGGAGTCCCTGGAGGCCATTCGAGCGTCGGTCAAGGAGAAGATAAAGAAGCACAAGGTACGAGAAGCACCAACCGCCGCGGGTTTCGTTGTGCTTCCTCCTCTTCATTTGCGTCTTCCATGCTGGTGCAGGGACCTCTCCACCACGAAGAGGAGGAGGACGACGACGAAGAGGAACTGGAAAAACCTCAGCGCGTGGTATGTGGCGCCCGACGCCGGGAGATGAATCGCTTCTAAATATCGTCATTGCAAAATTCAGTTCACAATTAATTTTTCTGCGGCCCGGTCAGGAGAGGAAAGCTGCTCGTGCCAGCAAAGAGGCCATGAGGCATCTCCACAGCGAGTCCCAGAGGCTGGTCCGAGGTCCGTGTCCCCCGTTTACCCTGTCCACCCCTCCACCTTAGCCTCTGGCTGATGTATTTGATCGGTGAAAGATGTCCGTGTGTGTGCTCCTGACTACAGAGTCGTCTCTGGGCCTGCCGTATCACATCCCCGAGCCCAAGACCATCAGCCAGTTCTTCAGGAGGCGAGCCAGGCCCCAGGGGCCGGCCATGGCGCTGCTCAAGTAAATCTATCCCCCTATCTTTGCCGTCTTCTGGAATCACATGTGTCCACCTGACGTCTACGGCGCCAAGAGCACCGAAGCTCTTGTCAGCAGACCGGTGGAACGTCTCGGTGCGGTGAGGTTCCATGTAGAAGGCTGAGCTGTGATGCTCCTGTTTCAGATCTGCAAAGTATTCTGCCATGATGCTGGAGACGCCCGCAGACCCCGCCGAGGAGCCGCAGCGGGAACCCTCCGGCGTCCAGCCCCTGCCCCAGCCTGCCGCCGCTTCCTCCCCCCAGCCGGAGCCCCCTCCTCAGGCCGGAGAGGTCGCTGTGAGCCCAGAGCCCGAGCAGGAGCCGGGCCCGATGCTCTACCTCTCTGAGAGCCTTCAAGGAACGCAGGCCGAGGAGGCTGGCTCTGGAGAGGACGCACTTCCTCCTCCGACAGAAACCATCACAGAGTCCCATCAGGCAGAGCCTCCCGGGGGGGCTTCTTCCAAACCTCCCCACGCCCAGCCGGGGCTTCCTGATCCAGCTTTGGCCGAACCCCTGCCACCTCAGCCCGCCAGGCCCAAGAAGGACAGGCTGGCCAGGCTGCGGGAGCTCGGGCTGGACCCTCCGCCTGTGGCCAAGCTGAGCGCCGGTCACAGAGCTTTCGTAGAACTGGATCCTGCCCCGCCGAATCCAGGTGGGTCCGGATCGGGGTCTGACCTTCGGAGCGAACCCTGCCGAGCCGCTGCTGACCTCCCCCCCCCTCCCGTCTCAGGTGTGGAGGCTCTGAAGCAGCGGTACCTCCGTCACGTCCAAGCGCCCACTCGGCCCCGAGGCGAGCGGACCGTGCAGCTCGACATCGTGCGCAAGGACAGCGCGCCGTCTGGCCGGGAGGAGCTGCACGCCGAGTCCATCACCGTCACCGTCCAGGAGGCCGAAGAGGAGGCCGCGCCGACCAAACCAGGTCGGGATGAACCTGCACCAGCAGCAGCAGAGACTTCCTCACTTCCTCTGAGGAAGCGGAGGAGTTGGTGGGGCTTCAGCCGGAAGCTCCTCTAATCCTCTTCCGGTTTGGTCTGCGCAGGAGAGAAGCTGCTGACTCTGAAGCAGCGTCTCCAGCTCGCCATGGCCCAGCGCAGGCAGGAGGAGAGGGCACGCAAGGCCGAGCTGCACCGCCTGGACAACGAAGACTGCGGCGAGGAAGAGGAGGAGGAGGAAATGACGGACGAGTCTGAGGGAGAAGTGCGTTCGTCTCTTTCGTGCTTTTTTTCTGCCCGGCCCCTGTCATATTGTCATAATCCCTGGTCCAGGGCGTGGAAGAGCTGTTGGGAGGAGACGACGACGGCGAAGAAGAGGAGGACGGGGGCAGAGTGGACGAGCCCACCCCGACGCCGGACCTGGTCCACGTGGACGGCACCCTCCTGCTGTTCCCCGGCAGCTCCTGCTCTCGCACCGGGTCAGTGGGTCCGATGTTCGGTACTCTGTGTACTTCCTATGTACTCCTGCCCTTCCAGGCCTCTGAGAGCCGTGTTTTCCTCTGCAGCGATGGCGTTCGGAGGCCGGCACCTTCTGCGCAGGACGGCTGTAAAATGGGTGAGAACGGTGGAGAGTCCCACCCGCCGTGGTTTCCTGCTGACGTTCCTCATGCCTTCCTTTCTCCTTCAGAGGAGGATGACTCCCTGTCCCTGGCGAAGGACAACAGCCACAACAGCAGCTTTGAGCTGGCGGGCTCCATGATCACCTCCTACCAGCCTGTCAGTCATCAGCGGGCGGGACGGGACGTCTCCAACCCCGTGTTCCGCTCGCCCTCGCCCTGCCTGTTCAGGCCCAGCTTCCTGGGCTCGGCGTCCAAGGTAGGGGGGGAACTGGGCGGGTCTTGAGGGAACCTTGGCGTCCGAGGGTTGAAATGAAGCCATCTGACGTCCTCTGTGTCCCTCAGAGCTCGGGGAAGCTCTCGGAGCCGTCCCTGTGCCTCCCCGTGGAGGACTCCCAGGACCTGTACGCCCCTGCCTCTCCCGGGGCCGACTCAGGGCCCCTGGGCGGGGCCGCCTCGGGGCCCGGCCTGGGAGGGGACTCTCAAGGCCGCTTCTCCCTGGAGGAGGACGCTCAGTCTCAGTTGCTGGACGCGGACGGGTTCCTCAACGTGGGGCCGCGGCCGGGAGTGCCGGCCTCCCACAAGAGGCAGCTGATCCTGGACAGCCTGGACGAGAACGCCATGGACGCCAACATGGGGGAGCTCCTCGGGCTGTGCTCGGGAGCCTTCGGACCGGCGGAGGACGGCGAGGAGGGCCCCACGCAGGAGGAGCTGCTGGGTCTGTGCTCAGGAGCCTTTCCACCGACCCAGGCCGAGGTGGAGGCGCAGCGGCTGAAAGAGCCCGGAAAGCCGGACGAAGATATCGATAACACCATGGACCAGCTGCTGGGGCTCTGCTCCGGGAAGTTCCCCAGCCCAGGTACGGAGGGGATTTACTCCCGAGGGGTTTGGAGAACCTCACGTTGAGGCTGTTTGGATGTCTTTGTGACAAAGCTGGTGTTTGTGTTTAGGTCCTGCTCGCTCACCCTCACCAGAGCCAGACAGGTAAGAACCCAACTGCGTGACCTTAAGCGCCATGCCGACAGGCTTACATCCTCCCACAGAACCTTCTCGATGTCCGGCTTCCTCCTGACTTCGGTCCGCTCTCGGAAGGATCGGTTATCGGGTGCAAGATGGTCTAAGATCTCCCTCACTGATTTGTCTCTAGTAAAAAGAAAGCAGAGGAGGAAGAAGAAGAAGAAGAAGAAGAGGAGGAGGACTGCGAGTTCCGGCTCCTGTCAGATGTGGTAGGTCTCAGCTGCCTGGTAAAACAAACCCCTTTCTCAGGAGATGACAGACATCAGTACCTTCACCTGCTCTTTGTTTGTAGGAGGATGAGGATGAGGAGGAGGAGGTAGAAGACTGTGATGAAGAGGGCATGGATGTAGAAGAGGAGGAGATGAGTGGAGTGTTTCGTCCCAAACCGAAGAAAAAGAAGAAAATGTGAGCGGGGAACGATCCTGGGTTGACGGGCGGAAGCCGACGCAACGAAGAACGTCCTCCTGAAAGTCTCCTCCTCTCCACAGGCGCCTCAGGGACTATGTGGACTCGGAGGCCGAGCTGTCGGGCAGCGACAAGGGGAGCGACGATGAGGATGACGGCGGAGAGAGCGAGTACGAGGAAGAGGAGCTTCTTGAAGACCTCCCGTCCGACGAGGAGCTGCAGGACCAGGTCAATAAGATCCACATGTAAGTCCAAGATGCTCCGAACGCCTTCTCGTTTTCTCCTCCCGCCCAAGCGGAGCGTTCAAACCCAGCCGATGGTTCCCCAGGAAGCAGATCCTGGACGAGGACAAGCGGCGCCTGAGGCTGTACCAGGAGCGCTACCTGGCGGACGGGGACCTGCACTCGGACGGGCCGGGGCGAGCGCGACGCTTCCGCTGGAAGAACATCGGCAAGTTGACGTCAGAGGACAGAGCTCTCCCCGCGATGATCTTCACAAAGTCCTAAATGTGTGAATTCCCCGCTGCTCACAGACAGCGGCTTCGACGCGAACCGGACGGAGGCGGACAGTGAGGAAGACGAGGAGGACGACGACGGCCTGGACCCGGCCGAGGTCCAGCGGCGGAAGGAGAGGCTGGAGCGCGAGCAGTGGCTCAGGGAACAGGTGGGTCTGCAGGAGTCCGCAGGGGGGAGAAGATCAAGCAGGTGCTCACCGGGTCCAACTTCTTCACAGTTGGAGCAGAAAGCCAAGAAGGGCCACGAGGTGGATGGAGATGACGACCAGATCGGAGAGGAAGACAGCCGTTTCATGAAGCTGGCGAAGAAGCTGACCGCCAAGACTCTGCAGAAGAAAGGTGGGTGTCACGAGATGAGCCGCTCCTCTCTGGAGGAACCTTCTGCAGCTCTGAGAACCGCTTCAGGAGCTGGTCTGTTCCTTCAAGTGTTCAGAAGCCATAGAAGCAGAGGCGGCGCTTTCTTACTGTTCCTCGTATGCTGGAGATGCTTGGTGATTGGTGGACCTCATAAGCCGCACCCATTATCAGATGATCCATGCGGAGCTCCATTCTTATAAGCTATGGTGATCCCTGCTCAGATGTTCTCTTGGGACAAAATGGAGAGAAGCAGTGAGAAACGGAGCGACAAAGAGGTCCTAGCTCTTCTGTCCTGCTTACGCCTCAGGGGGGTTTCCAGGGCTCGCAGAGGAACATCTACTTTTTGGACCAGAATAAGTGCGGAGGTAGCTCACGGCTAACAGGGTGTAGGGAGAAGATACCAGCACTTCAACCATCTGATAGCCCATGGTTATCATTCCATGAACGCTGTGGCAGCTTCCACCTCTATGGTGTGCATGACATCTTCTTCGGTGGTTTGTTTTGGACTTTTGAACTGAAGGTTCCTTTTGTGGTCCTTCACAGCAGAGCTGGAAGGTTCCCCTGGAGGAGGCTACCTCCTGGAACCACATTCAAGCTGGACCCTTCTTAGAACTTCCCAGCTACTGTGTTCATGCTCCACAGCATCTTCGGCATCTCCAAACAATTGCTGATTAACGTTCCTTATTTCTCCTCGCCTTCAAAGCGGAGCTCCCAGCAGTGAGACAGCCGGCGAAGACCTCGTCCACTCTCAACCCCTTCCAGAGACCTTCTCAGCCCCCACAGGTACCTCCACCCTGACACGACGACACAGTAACCCTCTGGATTAATGCAGCCAAGCGCAGAGAAACATCTCCCAGGAGATTCTGGCTGGAACAGCTTGTCTGCTCTGTCAGACGAGAGGGTCACACGGTGCTATGGTCTTTGGAGGACCAGCCTACGTGACCCAGAGAAGAAGGGAGATCTAGATCGATTCGATTGAAATGTCGGAGATCCCGAGAACAGGCCTGAGATGTTTCACCAGCTCTGTGAAGAAGGTCAATCCGACGTTTCTGACGTCTTTTCCAGGTGAGGAGGGGGTCGCTCCTCAGTCAGCCTCACTCCGTCCTCCAGAAGCTGGCCTCCATATCTGACGGGAATCCTCTGGCGCCACGGAACAGCCGTGGATTCCTCTTCCAGACCCTGTCCCCTGAGAAGAAGACCTCTTCCACAGACGCTCCTCAGAAAACTGTGAGTGACAAACAAGCCGCTTCTCCAGTGGCTGGAGATGTTTGAGACGTGCACACAAGTTTTCTGTCCTGTCTGGCTTTTTCTCCATGTTCTCCTTCTGCCTGGGTTCTCTCTGTATGTTCTGTCATCGTTCTCCTGCCTGGGTGCTCTCCAAGTTCTCCATCAGCAGGTCCATTGAAGACTCTAAATTGTCTGCAGGTGTGAATGAATGCGTGAATGAATGGTTGGATGATTGACAGCTCACCCATCCAGGTTAGGTGCTTGGTCTCAGTCCCCCCAACACACGCACACACACACACACACACACACACACACACACACACACAAGTGACCAGAAGAAGGTGGCGCCATCAAAATCCAGTTGTCTTCTATCGTTTTGCCACTAGAGGACGCCAAAGTCCACAGATAAACGCTGACCCAGTGATGTCAGTGTTACATAAGAGGAGTGGGAGGAGGGGTGTGTGTGTGTTAAACGCGCACACAGTCGGTGTGAATGTATGTGTTTAATAGTGTGTTTGTTCCCTCAGACGAAGAAGAGAGGGCCCCCTGAGGCCGAGAAGCCGGCATCCAAGAGGGTCTGCAGGGGGGATGCCCCTGCCGGACCGATGAGGGTCCCCCAGAGAAGCATTTTCACCTTCCTGGACCACTAAGGTTGGCGAGGACCAATGATCATGTGACTCGTAGGGACGTTCTAATTGGTTGAGGGGACAGGAAGGACAAATATGCTCACATCAGTTAGCATCCTCTAAATCCACTGAAGACCTGACGAGCGCAGGAATTGTGGGATTTGTATTTTCCTCAACCGTCTTGAGTCTTGGATGTTCGCGCTTCGGTTTCCGGCGGAGACGATCTCCTCGTTCACCTTCATCAGACAGGAAGTCCAAGCTGATGCTGTAAATAAGATGTGCTCGGGTTTCAATTTGTTTGTTGGTTTTTAAATAAATGTGTCTGACGTTGTAAATAAAAGGGTATTTTCAGAAGGTGGTCAATTCATCTCTCTCTCTCTCTCTCTGTGTGTGTGTGTGTGAGAGAGAGTGTGTGACGTTAAAGAGCAAGATTCAGACTTTTCCCGTAGTTCAATAATTTAACCTATTTAACTTTAACTATATTTCATTTCAGCTTTTATGTCTAACAACTAACAGGGGTGATTGTTGATGTATTATTTGTACATAAAGTACTTCATCGATCCGAGTGTTTTCAGTGTCACAGCTTGTATGAAACTGATCACCGATCGATCATCAGCCGAGCATGGTGCGCGGCGCGCTCCACCTGACGTTGCGTATCCACTTGCGTAATCGTGCACAAGTTCCGCGCATGCGTCCTGAGTCCCCACCGGTTTCGCTGCTGACGAGCGTCGCGGCACCGAGTTCGACCTTGCGCATGCGCGGAGGTCAAAGTTCCCGTTGCCGCTGTCGAACCTGGTTCTCAAAGGCACAAGCGATTCACGTTCTGGCCACTAGATGGCGCTTGCGGCCGTAACAAACGAGAGAGCCCTGCTTTGAGCGCCTCGACTCCAATTCAGCGTTATTACTCCTAACCGATCGATAATAAATGACAATAATCATTTAATAAACGATCAGGAGTTTTATTTTGTGCAAATATTTTTTTTCACTTTTTGGTTTCGAATTCACTTTGGTTCTAATTCCGTCTTTTTGAGTCACAGTTGTTGAGATGTTTCTAGGTTAAACAACTTTGCGACTGTAGTTTCCCCGGTTCAGTTCCAGCCTCTCTGTGTGGGATGTTTAGGAATTGGAGTATTTTTTCATCATGTCTTTTGACATGTGAAGGGGAGATGGATGGTGGAGCAGAAGCTCCTCGGTCCAGTCACAGTCGATGACTCGATGTCCACAGAAGATGATGGAGCGATGAATGCTTAAATCAGCCGTGAAAAGTTGGTTGCAGATGGTTTCCCGCCACAGTGCCGCCCAGAGGTCCGGAGGACCTGAGCGGGGCCTGGTCTCCTGAGAGAAGAGGGTCCTGGAAATGCTGCTGCCAGTGGGTCTGGAGTAACCTGCCTCTCCGGGCACTGAAGACATTTGGAGATCTGGATCCTGCAGAGTTGAGGGGTCAGAGTGAATCCTCTTCTCCAGGAGATCTTCTTCATCCCCAGAGATGAACTTCCTCGTCAGTTTTCCTTCGAGCTTCATTGCAGCTCCTGAGCTAATGACTTGGTAAGTAGCTAATAATAGAGGGTCTTCTAACAAGCCCCCTTTTCATCTCTCCATCTCATTAGGAGCCGCGGTGATTAGGAGGAGGTCCTGGGGTGCCGAGGAGATCCTGTTCCACATCATTAGGAGACGGCGCCAGGAGGGTCTGGAACCCCCACACACGCGGGGACCCCCGCTAACCGCCAGGCCCTGCAGGCGAAGCCGCCTCGGTCTCCAGTGAAGGATCTGCTCGGGCCTCCGTGGACCTTCTCCCTCCACCTGTTGGTCCCGAGAAGGTTCCAAAACATCTCAGGAGACTGAGGCCTCCGATGACTCCTAGATAAGATGCATCTCAGAACTTAGACTCCTTCCACTCTGCTCTGGAAAGAGCCAGCATTGAAGCTTCTACATATCTAGAGGTCATGAATCTGTTTTTCTTCAGCTGAGCACGAGAGGGTAGAATAATGGACGCCCCACCCCCCTCGCTGTCCCCCCCTCAGGGGTGTGTTGTCTCGGCGCCGTTCCCCGATGAGTGTGTTCCTCATGCCTGGAACGGCGGAGGGTGATCTCAGCGTTGCCGCATTTGGCCGCTTGCTGGCTGCGAGCTCGGGTTCCGGCCGACGCTCATCTCTCTGACAGCGCCGCCCCCGCCGGCGCCGCCCGCCCTCCGCCGCTGTCATGGCACCGGAGCGGACGGCGAGCTGAGGGAAGTGGGTCACGGCGCTGCAGGGCGGCCGGACGTCCGAGGCGCTAGGTGAGGCACGCTCCTTCATGAAACATACGCGTGTGTGCATGTGTTTGTGTGTGTGTTAGCGTTACAGTAATCCTCCTGGCCCAGAAGGCCTCCCCGATGACCCCCCCGCCAGAACCAGCTCTCCTTCCATCAGTGTCCTCTGCAGTTCTCTTTTGTAACTTGTTTTTTTTTTTAGAGAGAGAGGGATGGAGGGAGTGATGATTGTGCGTGTGACGAGGCCTTGGGCGGACGGCGGTGTTTGATGTATTTTTTATGTGCTTAGGCTACTGGTGAACGACGGGGAGGAGGGGGGGAGGAAGAAGAGGAGGAGGAGGAGGAGGAGGAGGGGGACGCCTGGAGCTGATGCAGTTGAATGGGGATGTTGTTGAAGGAGAAAAGGGGGGAGTGGGGGTGGAAATGTGTGTGTGTGTGTGTGTGTGTGTGTGTGTGTGTGTGCATGGAAAAGAAGGGAACGACGAGTTTTTCTCCCGCCAGCGACGACATGTCAGGGGGATGAGAGCCGAGCGGGGGGGGGAGGGAGGGGGGGGACAGTGAACACTTGTTAAATCCGTCTGATGTAGCCACACACACACACACACACACACACACACACACACACACACATGCATACACGGCGCTTCAGATCAGAAGCTGACAGCCACTGAGGCATTTCCAAACCAGTTAGGGGGAAAACGGTGCAGTTGGCGGAGGGATACGTGGTCGTACCTGATGCTGATGCATTGTGGGTAATGTGTAACACCATGAGTCACTGCTGTTCATGTAATACCGCCTTAAAATATCCCCCTTACAAGTGGAAAGATTTCAGGGAGGAGCACTTCCTGCGTTCCCTCATTTTCAGTTATTTTTGTCGGGTTATGTAACATCCAGGAGGTAGGGGGAGTCCGGGGCGATGACCTTGGGAGAGGTTGGAGGTCACCTGGTCGCCTGGGGTGGAATCCCAAACCTTCTTGGGTAATGGTTCCAGAGGATGACCCTCATGTGGAGGTGCCGCTTAAACCACAGTGATGAAGGTGGACCTCGTTCTGTGTCTTCCTGAAGCTCGAGAAGGTTCTGAGTCTGTTCATCCCGGCTCCAAGATCTCTGCTACAGGTTTATGAGCCTCAGTACACTGCAGTACTGCGGTCTGTACTGGACCGTCTGTACTGTAGGACCATCATCTGTACTGCCATCCACTGCAGGACTGTAGCTTATACAACTGTCTGGACTGTAGGACCGTCGTTTGTACTGTATTCCTCTCTGGACTGCAGGACTGCGTTCTCTCCTGGAGGACAGTAGTCTGTACGGCTGTTTGTACTGCGGCCTGCACTCCTATCTGTGCTGCTGGAATGTATTCTGCTTGTTTGTACTCTTGTGTGTACTGTAGGACTGTAGTCTGTGCTGCAGACGGTACTCCTGCAGGACTGCTGTCTATGCTGAAGGACTGCGGCCTGTACTGTAGTGTGTACGGCGGGCGTGTAGTCTGTACTATACTGTCTGTACTGCAGTACTGTGGTCTGTATTCCTGTCTGTACTGCAGGACTGTGGTCTGTATTCCTGTCTGTACTGCAGGACTGTGGTCTGTGCTGCTGTCTGGACTGCAGGACTGAATTCCGCACAGCAGTGCTGTAGTTTGTACTACTGTCTCTACTGAGAGACTCGAGTTTGTATCGCAGGACTATAGTCCTGTCTGTACTGCAGTACTGTAGTCTATACTGCAGTCTGACTGACGGACTGTACCCGATACTGCAGTCTGTACTTCAGGACCGCTGACCATACTCCTGTCTGTACTACAGACTGTACTCTATCTGTACACAGCCTTCAGGGGAATGGAGTACATGTTTGGCCCCTTGCAGTTGCCCTCTGTACCCCGGTAGAGACTTCCTGAGACCCCCCCCACCCCTCCCATGTCTTTTATTACTGCTTTATAACAGTCCCATGTGGAACCCCCTGTCCTCTGGGTGGCGGGTGGAGGAGGTGTTCCACGCCCCCCCACCCCCCACCCCACCCCCCCCACCCCACGCCACGCAACTCCCTCACCTCGCCCTCCATTGTCCCGGGGTTTCCTGCTCAGGAAGCGCCAGTAGTCACAACTTCTGCGCTTGTTTTTTTTTTTTTTTTTTTTTTTTTGGCCGTAAGAAGCTGGGGGGGGGGGGGGGGGTGGGGCGGGAGGGGGGGGGGCGAGGGATGCGGGAGCAGGGGGGGCG
>CAAKHD010008219.1:17881-31785 GCA_901007705.1 Fistularia tabacaria
ATTTGATGTTTTTGTTTTTTTTTTTTTAAATATAACCTCCCGTTAAGACCTGTGATTTTGTCATTTTTGAAAAACCATCGTGGGAAGATCTTTAGCTGAAGGATTTTGTGCCCCCCCCCCCCCAGATACTGGCTGCAGGGCCCGAAGGCCGGCACCAAGGAGGTCATCCTGGACAACATGATCGGTTACCCCGACAACATCCGCCTCAGCGACCACGGGACGTTCCTGGTCGGGATAACAACCACGCGCTTCCGGAAGCTGATGCCCCCGTTCCTGGACATGATCGCTCCGTATCCGGCCGTCAAACGCTTCCTAGCAAAGGTGAGCTCGCCGCCGCAGCCGCGCCACGTGGCCTGTTCTTATTACTGTATGCGGCAACTGATACCCATGTTAACCTTTTCACATCCAGGTAGATTTAAAAAAGGTAAAATGTGAAGTGACGTGAACCCGATTCAGGAAAGACAGGAATACAGAATGATTTAAACATTCAAAGGAATTGCTTTTGTAGGTCACTTCGAAGAGCCTCAGCAGCAGCGGAAAATATCCGGCATTTAGAGAGTTTTTAGATGCTCAAGATTGAGATTTCAGTTCAAGTCTGAGCAGCTATACAAGGGCTTCTTTTACTGACTCAAATCTAAAAAGGAGAAAAAGAAACCGCTCGTGTTGCAGAGGAGAAAAGAGAATTCAAAAAAAATTAGATCATTCAACCGCCCTCTACTTCTAGGCTGAGAGGAGAAGGCTTGAAATCTGACTGGACACACATCTTTGTGTGTGTGTGTGTGTGTGTGTGTGTGTGTGTGTGTGTGTGTGTGTGTGTGTGTGTGTGTGTGTGTGTGTGTGTGTGTGAACTCTGTGTGAACTTCGAATGAAGCGTCTCATCCTCCAAAAACAGAACCATCTCACTGACAAAATGGCGACAAACAATGAAGTTGTTGACCAGGGAATCTCAACCTGTCGCTTTCAATCAAGGCTATAAATATATGTATTTCTATCGCTGTTCTAGGGAAGCTTTTTATCTTGTTGTTCCACTGTTTTTCCTCTGGAAAAAATCTGGATTTTTAATCCACGATACAATTTTATATTCTGGATTTTTTCACTGTACCACAGATTTTTGTGATATAAATGTATTCTTTAAATATTTATTGTTTACATTTTTTCTATGGTAAAAAGGTAAAAGCATTTTCAAGGGTGGCGACCAGCCGGATCATGGTGCTTTACATCCCGGGTTCTGATTAGCGACTGTAGCATCATTCTCTGCATCTCCCGCACATAGCATGCATTCAGCATCTCACCTTGTCCGTTTCACAGCGACGTACGATTGCTACCCTTTTCAGAGTATAGAAAGTGTCTCTAAGAGTGTGGGAAAGGTTAATAATAGTGTGGGTCATGAATCTTTAGAATATATATAAATATTATAAATGTGGTCGCCACTTCGCGGACCTTCGTTCTGGAACATATTCCAGAATAAACGAGGGACGACTGTACTTTGTCTGTTTGTGTGCTCAGGTGGTTCCTCTGAGTTGGTACAACCTGCTGCTGCCCCGCTACGCCCTGGTCCTGGAGCTGGGGCCCGACGGGCAGCTTGTCGGGACGCTTCACGACCCGGAGGGTCGGTTGACATGGGCCATCAGTGACGTGTTCCAGCACCGAGGGAGGACCTTCCTTGGCAGCACCGATATCCCCTTCCTGCCTGTCCTGGAGGCCGGGGGCAGCGGGTGACGAGGGGCGACGGCTGGAAAAACCTGAAGACTCATTTTTTATTTTTATTTTTATTTTTTTAATGTAGAAAAAAGATTCTCAGTTGAGAATCATCTAAAGTGACCTGGCTTTGAAAGGTCTCTGGCAAGATGTTGCCTTGCTGATCACTCACAAGATACTGACGAATGCCTTTCTCTGCCCTCAAGTGAAAAACCTTTCAAATAGCTGGCGCTGGTTTCCCTACAGAGGCAAAAAAAAGCCATTTTTTAGGTTCAAAGTCATTTCTTGCTCATTTTCTGGGCTTCTTCTGTCAAAAAGGCACATTTTCTCTGTGCTGCAGTTCCAGCAGGCTGCAGGGATGAAAACGTCAAAATCCTACTATGCGAAGAGATAACAGAGCATCGGTTGCAGCAAAAGTACCTACACAAGTAATTAATTTTAATCTTTAATTCAGTCTGATCAGTGGAGCTCTGGACTGTGAAAGATGTCTGCTTTTCTCTGTAAAATCTCCTAATTAACTGGAAGTCGGCATTGTGGATGAAATGTGAAATTCCACGCCATTACTACTGTTTTCTTTGAAGTACGAAAGTATTGTTTTGAAAATACTTGTGTATTTTGTTACTCAGAAGTGAAAATCCTGGACTTCTATTTTTCTGTAGTCAAGATGCTGAGTTTTACCAGAATGTCTTTTTTCTGTACATTTTGACAGATAGATATTAAACGTGATATATTTGGTATTTTACAGTGTTGTATATTTTCAGAGATCCCCGACGCTTGTTTTATTTCATTTTTTTTTCAAATACTATTAAGCTTCATTTATACTTGCTGCATCGCTACTTCCCCTCCCATCACCGGGTGACATTTGGCTTCAGGTGCACCACAGCGCCAGTCATCTCGCGGTGGCTGGTCGAGGTACTGCAGTAGTTTGTTGGATTCCTAATTTTGAGAAGAAAACCCTGTCAATTTGCGCAACAACCAAAGCCTCAGTTTTATTTTCACTGATTTAGAAGTGCAAGAAATGCTGTAAAGAGCCCTGATCTGAGATTCTCCAGAGACCTTCCTCAGCAAACCTGCCTCACAAGGATTTGCCAGGGTGCAATTACGTGGCTGAGACACTAGGGGGCGGTAGGACTTAAAGTTCGTTTTCCGGATTGTTAACGCCAATGCATCAAAAGAGGCGATGCTGGCAGTGGTTCACAAAGGGTTTTACACCCTATGCAGAAAAACACTGCAAAAATTGCTTCATATGCATAAGAAATAAAGCGTCATGAGCTTTCTCCTGTAGCAGCAGCTCACCTGGCCCCTGAAGGACTGGTTACACACCTTCAGATGGACTTCGTTGTCCTAGCCCCTTTCTGAGGGCAAGAAATACTGTCTGGTAATGGTAGACATACGGTCAAAATATGATGAGGCTTTCCCCCTGCAGAAGAGCAGATCAAAACTAACGGCAACTACTAAAGTCAGAGACGTTGACTACCTACCGTCAATGGGTGAAGTGGAGAACATTAGAGAGTAGCAACACAGCAGGGATGGTGGCTCTGCACCCCGCCATCTCTTTACGACTGCGTGAGACACAGGCCATGCGGCTAAGCCAGGGGTCGGCAACCCGCGGCTATTTAAAGTAATTAACAAGTATTTAATTAAAATCTATTTTAAGTTTGATGATTAAAGCGATCTTGTAACGTTTGAATAAAACATGTTAAAATACTTTTGTTGCTTTTAAAACATCACGCACGCCTCGGAGATGGCCGCTTACAATCCTGTGTGAAGATGGTGACGGCATCCGGCCCCGATATGAGGACGCTGTGCATGAGGTTGAGCAGCAGAAATCACATTGACTAAGTATGATAAATATTCTAACTGCCAATTATTTTGCATAGATTCATATTTTTTCATTGTCCAGTGAAATAGACCTTTTATTTTCAGTTTAACAGCTGACTGCACACAGAGAGGACAGTATTTTTGGTTTACTGCCTGTGGATCATTTAAGTTGGGCTTTTTTGTTCTATAAATACAAGAAGGACTCAAATAGACATTGAGTATTTTGCTTAAAAGTAACCTCCAACCCAACGTCTTTTTTTCCGGACCTCAAAATGTTTCATTGCATACAGAAATGTAATTTTGTTTTCTCTGAAGTTGTTCATTGATTTCAAAAAAATGCAACTCTTAGTTTGTTTATACATAGCATAAAGGCAAAAAAAACTAACAATATCTGCTGTGTTAATTCATTTTAAATTGCAAAAGGTTTGTATGGTTCCCTGTGTTTTAACCGTGGGGAAACGGGTCCAACTGGCTCTTTGAGTGGTAAAGGTTGCTGACCCCTGGGCTAGGCTAACGTCAACAAACTCCTGTCTTGTTTTATCGTGCCCTTAAACGGTGGGTAATTTTTCTTAAAGACTACAAGCACATAAAATTACTAAAACCAAAGAGGAAAAATACACTAAATAATCCAGTCAAGTATCAAGAGGAGTGGTCCCGCCATTTTCTTCCAAGTAGCAGATTCGTCACTTCCTCGGTTCACGATAGTTGCATCGTGATCGGTCCGCCTGCGAGGTGAACCCACCGTCGATATTAAAGGGAAATTGGTACATTTCCCGGGGAGAAGAGCCGGGGACTCCAGAATCCGAAGGGAATAAGAAAGTGAAGTGTGAAATCGTCAATTTCCCGAGGCTGAAATAAATCTCTTATGAGTTCTGCGAATCGAGCACGTCAGTGTTGGCGAGATAAACTTCTCAAGAAAACCAGTCTGCTTGTGCTTCGAGAGTGGAAACAGATGATCCGAAAGAGGAAGCAGTCTCAGACCATCATTGTCTATTTTAACCCTCTGATCAAACCCTCTCACAGCAGAGAAGGGTTTTTTTTTTCTTTTAATGTACTTTATATGTCATCACACCGATTGTGTTATTTGTCTTGTTTATCCCCACCACACGCACGTACCTTAAAAAGCCGGTCTGTGAAAATATAATCCTGCATGGCTGCGCAAATGGAACCAAATCAAGCCATATGTACCATCAATATAAACATTTTATCTGATGATTCGATACAAAATGTCAGATTAATTTTCAATCCGAACAGGCCGCTGCTAGCTTGGATCAAGTGACACCTAAGCTCCTGTGTGCTGAGGATCCTGACCTCTAATTCACGATATAATTCGCTGTCGTCAAATCTATTAGTTCATTGTCACCACAATAATTTCAGTGAGAAATAAAATTTGTGTTAAATCCCAGTAGAACGCGTTGAGTTTTCTACAGTTATTGCCGAGGATTTAATTTGAGTGTCTTCCTGGTTCTATCGGGGAAATGGTGAATCTGCGGAGCCGTAGGGGTGAAGAAGCGAAGCCAGATCAAACTTCTGAAATAACATGTGACGGCTGTCCTAACAACCGGGAAACAAAATAACAAAAGATAGTCACAGATTAAATACCTTGGCCTCACCGGTTCGCCTTTTTGTCAAGAATGTTTGAAAGCATATTCCTCTTAGGGTCCCAATATCATGTCCCCAAAATTTGTATTAAACCGGATGCTGAGGCTTTCCGCCTTAAATTGTTTAAAAGAAGGTAAATAGCCGTAGCTTGTGTTTTGCCAGCAACCGTTAAATAAACGAGGAGGTTAAAGAAAAAATCTTAACGATCTTCGTCATCCACATAAACATTTATGCTGGTTTGCGCAGCCACGGAGTAGTTAGCCTACAACGCTAGCAGCTCACTCTGCTATGACAAGATGGCGAACAGTTGAAAAAAAATTGCGCGTAGCTAAAGAAAAAAACAGGATACACCGCAGTAAAGCAGGAAATTAATTGGATTGGATTAAGGAAATTATTCCTGGCATACATCAGGTTGGACAGAAAGGGACTGGCTTCGACAGCCGCCGCTAGCTTGGAATGCCAACAACTAGCTTGCTCGATTTGACGAAAGTTAGCCAGTTTGACATACCGACAGAGAGCTGGCTCGATAGCTAGCTAGCTAGCTAGTTAGACAACGGCAGAAATCTCACACCCTGAAAAAATAAATAAATACATGAAAACAAACACAGAAGTTTTAACTATGTAAAAGTGTGAAATATAAATACAACTATAAACTAGTAAGATCAAGTGAATATTAACACACTGAATGTACATAGTGGTTTTGAGGAGGGGTACGAAGTGTATATGGTAGATAATCACTTTTTGAAAACATTTGTTTCTTTAAAAAAAAGTCAAAGATTCATAAATATTGACAGCCACAAAAATCTAAAATTTACTCTGAATTGTTTATTATTTGGTCAACAAAATTCTAAATCTTTATCATCTTTAGCAAGGAAAAATAGATGGCCAAAATAGTTTAAATATTTCATTACATATATGTATGTACTTTTTTCAAACAATCCCTGCCTTACATATTTATAGTATTATGAATGGTAATAATAATTATAAGGTGAGGTCAGATGAGGTTGTGAATTCTACCGAATAAACTGAACTGACATTTGATTTGATTTCTTGTATACTTTATTTGGACAAATACACGAGCCAAAAATACATCATCATCATCATTAAAACAAACAAAAAGTGACCAGAAAGTGCATCAGTGAAGTGAAACAACAAAACTGATTTCTAAAATGAAAAACGGAGTAATTCATGTCAAGTCCTGAAAGGCAGGACGTTGAAATCTCACATTAAACGTCACGAAGACGACTTTTGGTGCGGAAACGGAGGAGCAGGAGCTGAGCGATCGGGAAGAAGAGGAGGAAGGCGGTGGCTGCAGTGCAACACAGAAAAAAAAAAAAAATGTTGTCTTTTAAAAACCAATTCTTCAGACGTTATTTCACAGTTGACACAAGGAAACGAAGATGGAGATGCTCGCCCTGTTTTGGGGCGAGAGAGTTGGATGGAAACGGGTGGCGGAGCAGAAACGATTGGCAAAAGTGATTATGTTTATTCATTGACAGGAGGCAGAAGGTACTCGTCTGTTTTACTTTGGTGGACGGCTAACTTGTAACGTTCGCGCCGACGTTTTAAAAGCAGTGGTGTGAATCATCACTGGGATAAACTGTGTGGAAGTTCATCATGAAAATGTTTTCAGAACTTCTTTTTCATTTAATTTTGTTAAATAGAAGATTAATGATATCTTATTTATTATATTCATTTAGCCTGAATTTTAGAAAACATTTCACAGGTGGAGAGTCATGGAAAGAAAGTCTTTGAAAGCCTGGAAAAGTCATGGAATTTAAAAAGAAAAAAAATAAAAATAAAAATAAAAAATATATATATATATATATATATATATATATATATATATATATATATATATATATTTGTTTAACTGACAGGTTTAGTAAGAAATATAACTGAAAGGGAAAGAGGCTGAAAATTTAGAGGGGGGGGCAGAAATGAATTTATTTACGATTCTTAATTTATATAAGCCAATTAAATTTTTTTTTTTATAGATAATATTTTTGAGTAATGTTTTACTGCTGATCAAAATTTAGCCAAACATGAGGTGGTAAATTCTCTGCATGCAGAGGTGTTTTTGGGAGGCAGTAAGACTCGAACATAACTTTTTAAAAATGTGCATTTGAAGCCCCGTCTTTTTCTCAGCTCCTATGAGTTTAGATTAATTTTCTGTTCAGTCCCAAGTACTCCACTAAACTATTAGGTTTGTTATTGCCACTGAAATAGGCCTTTATGTGCATTCCTAACAAATAAATCTAGAATTAGTGTGCCATCTTAGGAGTGACATCAGGCAGAATCAAGCAAATCTACTTCCTGTCTATGCACTAATAGCCGGTGGGCAGTGCATCACGATCAGCTGCAGGTTCAATACATTCAACTTAGAATTAGCAAAAACTAAAAAATAAACAAAAAGGCACCGGCGGATTTTTCTGCAGTGACAGGAAACACTCCTCTCCAGCTTTTCAACTCCTGGCCTTTCAAAAGAAGAGTTGTACGGATTGAACTGACAATGTGCTGGTAGTTCTGGAAACTGCCGATATTAGAGATTGAATTCAAAGCAGGCTTTAAGCGTCATTCTGAACACACTTACGACTTTCAGCGTGTTTCGGTTTCCGTGAATAAAATAAAAGGTTTGGCTGTTTGAATGCGAAGAAGCATCAGCAGGTAAACCGAGGAAATATTTGTTTGTAGAAACTAAATGCCCCGTAGCATCGTGGATAAAGATATAACAGTTTGATCAGTTTATTTTTTCCTTGATAGGCCATTTTGTGTTAAAATTCAATCATTCATTAATTCATTATGTATCCTGTACTCAGAGTCACGGAGGGGCTGACCCTATCCCAGCTGTCATTGGGCGAGGGGTTTGTCCTGGATCGCTCGTCATGCTCAAAATACGATCAACAAAATTTTTACTTTTATGGAGTTAAATCAGCCATTTATTTTTAGTTATCTTTCATTTATTACGGCTTGAAAAAGGTTCAGAGAAAAATCATGAAATCTATCAACTGACCACGTTATTCAGAGCCGATGAGGTTCTTCTTCTTTTTGGATTAGATTTAGTTTTTGTGTTCAACATTCGGGCATTTTCGGTTTCCCCTGTTTTAGTCTCCCATGTAAAAATAGTCAGCACTTTTGAATGAATTTCCAGAAAACAGATAAAGGGATATCAAATTATAGTTCAGTTCTTTTCAAAGTGAAAGGCTTGGATTGTGATGCTACTGAACTCGGAGCGTTATTCTTTGACAATGGATTTAACAACCAAGAAAAAAAAAAGCTCAAAAAGGACTTTAAATGGCTTGTCTTGCTTTTAAAGACTTTTTTTCTGTGTGTCTAATTTTGATCTGTATAAAGCTTTACAATGTTGAAATGGACATAAAATAAAACATGTTTCGCCTATCCTATGTGTTGGTGTCAAATGACAATGAGGACAAATGTTGTCTGTCTGGTTAAAGTGTTTCTCGCTCACGTGCAACTTCCAGTGTTAAAAAAACAAACAAAAATAATAACCTTATGAGCTGAAGGAAGCAGGTAGCTGTTGCATTATTAAAGAATACATGAAAAAGTCACCAAATCAAAGAAGTAAATTTACATGAAATTGTTAAGTTCTATTAATCCATGAAATTTTAAAGCGACGAAGCAGAAACGGCTCTCAAGAGTAAACCGGTCACAGTTTGGCTTCCCGACATATCCATTGACACTCGCAACTCAAGCGGGTTTTAACAAAGAAATTAAAAAAAGTAAAACGGGTCCTGCAGCCAATGGAGGCCGCCTGTCTCCACGGCAACCACCACCCCTTCCCCGATTCCCTGAATCCGATCCCTTCATCCATCCGTCACGAAAGAGAGACTGGCCTGCGGCGGCCCGAACGTAAGGCAACAACAGCAGAGAAGGCCGGACGTTCTTCCTCGTCCTTCACCTCTCCCTCCACCTACAGCATCTCCCGGAGTCTGCTGAGCCTCCAGCTGTGTCGGCTGAACATCTGGCGCAGATCGAACCTGTACCTGGGTTAGATTGAAACAATTATGGTCTGGAAATGAAATAGAGAGTTCTGTTTATATGTTTCTTATCTATTTTTGACAAGTGAGGAAATCGGCTGAAAATCAGCAGGAAAGTAAATGTAAATAATGACATTGACGAAAAAGTTTGTAAGAAATAAACTGCCCCAAACTTTCTCAACTCAAATTCTATGAGATTTCCAGAAAATACACAAAAATTAACCAAGGATCGACAGAGCATTTACAACTATAACTGAGAAAATAATCCGATGAGAAAAAACAACAAAAAAACATTTCTGATCACTGAGATGCACATTTACGGAGGCTGGCAGCGCGGTCAGTGAAATAAAAGTAGCAGCTTATTAACTGTTAATCACTAATATTCACTTGAATTTAACCAGCTTTATTCTAGAAAAGAATGCACAGCAGTTTGGAAAACCAGACGGGACACACTCTCCAGTTCAATATAACTCTAGGAAATGGCTGACCTGGGGTCGTAGACGCCGGGGGTTCGACACGACGGCCCTGAGCACGACTGCAGCATCATCAGCCGGTGGTTCATCTTCTCCAGGACATCCTGCTCGATGGTCTTGGCGATGTTCGTCAGCTGGTAGGGGTCTGCCGTCACGTTGTAGACCTCCACGAACACCTGCGGAGAAACGGTCAGGTCAGCATGTTGTTCGCAACACCGCAGGCGCCAGGTATCTTTACTTTTCCCAAAGCTAACTTAGCAGTCAGGTTACCTCGTTGTCGTCAAACTCGCAGTACTGCAGGTTGGTGGAGGGGGCGAGGGTGCGCACACAGGCGTAGGTGTTGTTGTACGCGTCTTCGCACACACAATCTGGAAAACACTCCTTCGGAAGAGACAAAACGAGGGGGTTTTGCAGGGTGACAAAAGGAAGCGGAGGTTCAACCCTTCAAAATTACTAATCCCCCCCATTAATAGAAGGTTAGAAAGGCAAAAGTTAGATCTTTTGTAAAAAAGAAAAAAACAACAACAGCTTTTTCGGTTCCAAAGAGTGTCGTCAGTTTTCTGTTTGTTTGTTTTTTTTGCACAAAAACAACAAAAACGCTATCAGACGCAAACATCCTGGAAAACAACCGTTCAGGCCCCGGGTCCAAATCTTGCATTTTTCGTCACCCCTCTTTAATCTCTCCTCTCCGGCTTCCTGTCTTACCGACACGCCGGGGCCAAGCAGGGGGCAGGAGGGGTCCGACACATTCCTCCCCTCCCCTTCGTACTCCACCAGGATGTCGGTCCTCCAGCTGCTGCTGTTCACTTTGCCCTCCTGGAGGGAGAGAGTAAAATAATGATGACTAAAAGAAACAATGCAATGGTAATTAAAAATGAGTACAATGTGAGTCAGGAGTGTGTTAGGAATATTTGTCCAAGCAGTAATATTTCAATGAACGTGTAAGTATGTGTCATTATTATGCAGAACATATGACAATCATGTTAAATTGATCATAAAAGTACCCGCTTTTTTATTTTATTTTATATAATTGATAAAAATGTGGACATTACTAGAATTAACAAAAAGACTGCTCTACAAAATGCCCTCTGTTCTTTGTAATAGAAGACTTAATTCTAACCCGGAATCCGGGAAGAAATGAATAAATAAATCCTTTAATTTATGGTAAAAAAAATAAAAGCAGGTAAATCCTGTGAAAATCATTCCAATGACCATTTTTACTTTTCAAGATTCAGGAAGTTCAACTGTTGAAATCAGGCGGGTTCAAGTCAATGGACCAAATCATATATCCAACTGCCATACACACATTTGACCACTAGGGGGCATCAACATGTCGTTCTACGTTTAACTCAAACTTAAATATGCAACGAAATGTGCGGATTTAGAAGAAAGAAAAAAATACAAAAACTGTTTATGCTGGAAAAATGAATTTCTTCAATGATTTACTTCAAAATGGAAAATGAAATGACTCTTTTCAGCACACATGTGATAAAGGGTTTCTGGCTTGAGTTCTGTGTTTGAAACGGTTTGCTTAAAGCCACTGAAACAAGGCAAAATGACTGTTACCTTTGAGAAAGAGAGAGAGAGAAAGAAGAAGAGCCGACAGCCTCACCATCACGGGCAGGAAGGACATGCCGTCCATCTGCGTCTTGTTGACGTCATAGCCGGCGATGTCAAGGATGGTCGGTCCGAGGTCGATGTTCACCACCATAGCCTGACAGCGACAGGCAAGATCAGCCAAGGGAAACAGACAGAGGTCTCCTCGTTGCCATAGAGACAAGGGTTGTTGTTTTTTTTGGGTGATGGGCTTAACACCTTGCTCTCATGGCAACGGTGACGGATAAGACTTGACTACAGATGTAAGATTAGCGGAAACATGATCGAGCCTGACTTTATTTTTGCTTAACTCTCAAGAGGCTCCCGTAAATTTCACTTGACAATTTATGGAATCAAGACTGTCTTGTTATTTTTAAAAGGGCCCGAAACAGAGCAGGTTCCTCCTCCCCCTCTGGGCCGGCGAGGCTCAGCGTTCTGCTCTCACGGTGGGCCCGCAGGTGCTGATTTGTTCTGCTCTGAGCTTAACTCAACCCCGTGTTTGATGTCAGGCGGACGTGTTAATGAGTGAGTGTGTGTGTGTGTGTGTGTCTACCTGGCTTGTCTGGTTGGGCTTGATGTTTGGTCCCCGGACCATAAGAGGAACTCTGATATCGAACTCGTAGAGCTGCCTTTTGTCCAAAGGAAGTGAGAACTGACCTGGGAAGATAAAAAGCAAAAAAAAAAAATCACATGATTGAATATGAAAATTCACATGATATGAAGGATGTACCCCAAATCAGCTGGATAATTTATCATTTAAAAAATCAAGTAATGGATCCAAAAATCAGTTTTTAAAAAATGCAAGGACATTAAATAAAAATGACCAAGGCAGACGAGCCCACCTGTGTGGTAGCCGTTGTCAGAGGTGAAGAAGACGTAGGTGTTGTCCAGTTCACCTCTGGCCTCCAGTCTCGTCACTATTTTCTCCACCAGGTCGTCCACGGACAGAAGGGTCTGCCACCTTAAGACAAAAAAAAAAAAAAGAAATCCTATTAAATGACCGAGCATTGACCCACAATTAGGAAATCACATGAAAAGCAAGATAGAAAGATAAAAAAAAAATACAAAAATTAAAGAATTCACCCCAAAAAATTGTAGTAAATGAATAAATCAATAATAAAAATACGTCCAGACATTGCCAAAAAAGATGAGTGGGGATAATGAGGATGATTGAGTATTGAAGTATTGATAGCTCCCAAACAATCGGGTCCTCTATTCCCTTTTAATTGCTTAATAGAATTTCATTTTATCACTATTAATGTCCGTAAATACACTCACAGCCTTCAGACTGAACCCAATGTTTCATGCTAAAGCATGATATAAGTTTGGTACTGGGAATTGGAAAAAACAAATGGACATGAAGACACGGTGTCCTCATCAAAAGGTCGGAAGCGCGACTTTGGTTGCTGGGGTGACGGAAACAAAACATCGTTTGGACAAACACACTTGTGGAGGCTTTAAGAGGACAGAAAGTATGGAGGCCAAAAAAAAGAAGGAAGACAGACGGACCGCTTCCTGAAGGCGTCGTCCAGGAACTGCACGGAGGTGTTGCTCATGGGCGTCCGGGCCTGTCGGATCAGCCAGTGCTTGTCCTGGGGACACGAGGAGGGGGTTCAGGCGTCAGGCCGCGACGATATCCAGATGGGTAGCGAGGGGAGAGATGCGGTACCTTTCCGTGGATGTTGAAGTTGGGGTTTCGGGGCGCCTTGGTGTCACTGAAGCGGCTCTGGTACTGGGGGGCGGCTGTCCAGGGGGAGTGGGGCGCCGGCGTGGACACCATCATGAAGAAGGGCATGTAGTTGGACTTATATTGAAGGAAGTCCAGAGACATGTTGGCCTGGAAGTGAAAGGACAGCTCAGTCTTCAGTATCCCTGCGATACAAAATTTACTCATTTGCATTACACATTTTTTCTTTTTCCCTGTTATGTAGCCGTCTGTGCTCTGAATCCTGGAACCGTCAGCGTAAATGGATGCTTCTGCTAGCGACAAGCGAGGAGGACCAAAACCAAGCGCCCTCTCACCAGCAGGTCGGTCAGGTAATCCCTGCTGTAGTTGGAGCCGTGCTCCACCGCCTTCCCGTTCACCGACAGAGTGTAGTTGTAGTACTTGGAGTTCTTTTCCTGGAGGAGAGAGAGAGGAAGAAATGGGACGTCTTTGTGGGGAAAACACAGCGTTGGCGGCTGCGGTTGGTTTTTAAGAGATTAAATCCTCCCACATGAATTTGCCGTGACTGAAAATGTTTGGAGTTTAATGAGATCAACAGGCGACCGGAGGCAACCTCTTGATTGAATGTTCTCCGGATTCTGTCAATCACAGGACCACATACAGAGACATCCAAGCGTTCACACTGTCACTCACACCTACGGACTTCGGTCTTCAATGGACCCGCTTACTGTTTTCAGTCTGTGGGAGGGAGACAAAGAACCTTGAGAGAACCCGCAGCAAGAACCCAAGCAGGCAGCGGAACACGGGGAACCCGACTCTTTTCTAACCGACCATTAACAGGTTTCACCAAACGCTTCATGGAGGAGTCCAACTCTGATGTGATTTATAGATTATTATAGGATGTCATTCAATATCATAATTCCAACCTCCCTTTAAAAAAAAAAAAAAAAAAAAAAAAAATTTAAGAAAAAAAATTTAAAAAAAAAAATTTAAAAAATAAATTTTGGTAATTCTAATCAAAAAAAAAAAAAAATTAAAAAATTCACTTTC
>CAAKHD010008219.1:32650-59322 GCA_901007705.1 Fistularia tabacaria
CTCCGGCTACATCACCGACATGTGTCTGCGAACGAGCGGCACTGTGTGTGTGTGTGTGTGTGTGTGTGTGTGTGTGTGTGTGTGTGTGTGTGTGTGTAAAAACAAAACAAAACAACAAAAAAAAAGGAATGGGGGCTCCATTTCTTGACAGGCAGTTGATGTTCAGATCAAGAAGTGAAAGTCTGACGGTGAACAAAGAACCCGACCCCGGGGAATCGGGGGTCACGAGAACGGTTATGTCATCTTCGATTTTGGCTCCGTCAGGACGGCTCAGGAGATAAACGCCTCCACGCGGAGCTCTTATTCTGGAAGAGACTCCTTTCGACCAGCTCCGGTCACAATCTAACGTTAGGTTACTCGTCTGGCTCTTTCCACGGCAGTGACCACTCATGTGATGGAAAAGAAAAAAAAGGACTTTGTATAACCCTGAGAAAATCCAGACTAAACACTGGATTTGCAGGAGAGCAAAAATCATAAAACGTGTTCAGGAGATGATTGACAGCAACAAACATCAAACCAATTAAAGGCATTTTGAAGAAATTTTGTGTTATTTGATGTTACACAGCGTTTTTTTCTGTAGCATATCGATCGAATGGCACGTCTTTCCATCACATCGTCAGTGTATGTGCACACCCTTCATCTTAACTCCAGAACTAGCACCACCCGCTAATGTTTTTTGGCCGACTGCGCAAACGGGCCTAATGTGGTATCTCCTTTCAACAGTATTTTTCCCTCCTGTTGGAGTTTGAGGTACTGGTGGGTGTAAAAAACAAACAAAAAAAAAATAAAATCAACATATAGCAGAAAAGCCTGAGATCAGTTAGAGCTTTAAATTCGTCGACGCGACACTGAAACTCGGTCCCATGGTCATATCCGAGTGGATGAGAGCTGAAAATATTTGATTCTCACCAGTCCAACCCAGTAGCTCCAGCCCGGGGGAACGTGTTCCACGCCGCCAGCCTGTGGATGCCCATACTGAAAAACAGAAATATAACATTTTTCTTCTTTTTTTTTTTTTAAAGATGCTTCATGAAATCATTTTAACTTCCAGACAACCACAGGTATATCCAGAATGTGAAGGTGTCTGATTTTCATTCACAGTACAGTTTATTGAATTTCATTGTTCTAAAAACATCATATTCATAAAGAAGCAAATCTGTTTAAAAAGGGCAGGTTTATTTTCTATTTGCTGAAAATATTACAATAATTTATGGTCAGAATTCAACCTGCCCGAACTGAAAATACAACACAATTTAAATCACCAAAGACTTCTCCCACTCAAAATGTTTTAGACCTAGAGGTTTTACAGCAACATTTCAAGAGGTAATCGATAAGGTATTCTTCATTTAAAAAAACAAAACAACAAATATTGTAAAAAAAGGAAAAAAATAAGTAAATAAATTGTAAAAGACTCCTTTTATTTTTGCCAAATTTGAAAAAACATTGCACAGCAACTTTCCTGCTGCATCTGCTCTTTAAAAAGAAAAATCAAATTTTACTGATTTTTTTGCTGGCGACATCAGAGACAAACATTATCTCTGTTCCTTCATCTTCCCTCTATCACATCCTGATGGTGTGTCACGCACCGATATACACATTTGATCAATGATGGGAAGTCAAACTGCTCGGACATTCATTCAGCAAACCGTCAGACCCTTGGTGCCGCAAAGACTGATTTTCTTTCTTATCTTTAATCTCTTAGATAAGATTTGGGGGGTTGAAAAGGCCCAGGGTTGTTCCAAAGCCAAGTGAAGGTCTTTACACGAACACAGAGTTAAACAGACTGCTCTGCTGTTGCGTCACAGTACAGGCTGACATCTGTTACCTGGTTGAGGTATTTCCCTGCAAAGAACGTCTGATATCCGACGTTGTTGAACAGCAGGGCTGGAAAAGCATGGGGCTCCTCGCTCTTCTGCCACGCCGAGCTGCTGCAGTTTCCCTCCAGCGTGTTGTTGATCACACGGTGGTTGTGAGGGTACTTCCCTGTCAGGATGCTGGCCCGGCTCGGGCAGCACAGCGGGCTGGCCACAAACTGGTGGGCAGTGATTCACAACAATTCACATCTTAAAATCAGACAACTGGCGTTCTCAGACCCTCAGAAACCATCAGTTTTTTTTAAAGCCACAGACAAATGAGACAAATCAACAAGGAGAATGAAAAACAAGACTCACTGCATTTGTAAATGATATCCCCGCATCTCCTATGAGCTTCTTGGTCTTACTCAATGGGCTCTGGGAGATAAAGGCACATGAGAAAGGCTTGTTTGAAAACAGAAAAAAAAAAACATCCTGGATACCAAAGTTCATGAGGTTTTCTTCTGCCAAGTTTAGGATCAATAATCTGCTGTAACTGATGAAAATGTAGTAGTCAGATGTTGCAATGTTTGCTTTTATTTTGAAATACCCACCGGAGCTCTATGGAACTATATGAACAATACAACAATATGACAACTATTTTGAGGAAAATACTGTTTCAACAGTTTTCCATTGAAATTTTCTCCATCTTAACTTAAATCAAATACATACTTTAGTTTTGTGATTTATTGTCATCAGATTCAATTTAATTCATCATGTCGTATCCGGATGCAGCTCCCAAACTTAACCTAATCGCAGTCCTTTCATGACATGCCATGTGATATCAGATGACAACGCATTCTGTCCAAAATAATCAATGTAACATTGTGATGAAAGCTGTAATTCACACACATAATTCATATAGTGAGTGGGTTTCCATCCTCTTCTGTAAAAAGGGAGGAGGTTTGAGGTTCATTCTTTTAGCTGCTTTTAACATTTGTCACCAAAAGAGTAACATTTCATTGTCAAATTATTATTGTAGTGGCAGAGAATAAGAAGGGGGATCCTAATATGGGACCCATTCAACCTGTGAACAAGCAACACAACAGGGTTTAGTGCAGGAAAAAGGAGAAAAAACAGCCAGGCAGCAACAACACGCAACAGCTTATTAAAAAATAAAAAACGCCAAAGCGGAAAAAGAAGTAACATCTCCCCTCTCACCCAAAAAAAACCTCTGGAGAAAAGGCAACGCTCCTATCACATGACCAAAATGTCTGTAAATATCCCAAAAAAAGAGACTGATGTCTGCACATTCTGTGTTTTCTACGCTGCTTGTCTTCTCCACAGATATTGCATGAACCAAATAGCATTGTTGTCAAGTTTCCCCCTTTCAATGTAGGATTTTCTTAGCTTCAGGCATTTATGAAGTTTTACTCTCTTTTTCTTAATGCGAATAAAACGAAATCATCATTCACCAGATCTGAAATTATTCCGTCGGGTATTTGCTTAAAAAGAATCATAGTATGATAGCGGTATCAAATTTCAATATCAAATTATGTCAAAAACATCATGAGTAAGTCACGAATGTTGATCCAACAGATTTTAAAACTTCACACAAAGAAACTGTTTGATGAAGTATGTAAGGTGAAACTTATATTTATAATTATTATTATGATGATGATAGTGATATGCACACAGGAAGGAGTACAAAGGTTAGGTGGGTCTGAGAGATGTGATAGAAAAGGACTAAAAGATACCAGAATCAGAAGTTGGAAGGGATCAAAGTTTAATAGATAGGTAGTAAAATTGGTTAACTGACCTTGATAAATCTAATGAAATAACACTAAACTGGTTTGTCCATGAATAAGAGCTCTGCCAACTTGTTTCCTTCTCATAAGTGCAGTAAAAACCACAAGCTGACAGGCTTTTATTTGCCTTTTACTGGCTTTTTTTTGTCTTCATGAGCATAACTTGCATGTTTTTGCAAATGCCACAAAAGAGGGAAGTGGGTTCTGAAAGTTGCGTGAACAAGTTGAGGCAAGCGTTAATGCACAACGTGGGGGGTGATTTTTATCCACAGAAATGTGAGATGTCAGGTTTATAAAATTCTAATAAATGTCATGTTGGGAGGCATTAATCAACTGCCTGCTATGGCACGTCTGAAACAGATGTGCAAGCCAAAACACCATGTCACGATTGCCACACAAGTGGCGTGAAAGTTTCCTATGTTGATAGTTTCAAAGAAAACAAAGTCAGAATAAAATATATCCTTACCAGACCGCCGATAGCGATGTCCAAGTCGTCGGTGAGGATGAGGACAATGTTCGGGTGCCGGTATGATTTGGCAGAAACCCCGCTGCCCAGGTCGCACCACACAGTGACGCAGATGAGAAGACAATTCAATAATGTCGCTAAACGACAGCCAGTCGAGACCATTTTTTTCATAATTTAATCATAAGCAGCTGCCGCTGCCCGTCTCTTGTTCACGTTCGGCGCCTCCCGGCAGCGTGAAATGTTATTAGTGGATCTTCCCAGTTGAAAAACAATGATCTCAGTCTTCGGCCTGAATCAGTTCGACTCAACAACACTTCCCCGTTTCCTGGTCATGTGCTTTCTACGCTACGGAAGCCCGCGATGGACAATTCTAAGATGCGCGGGCACCGCCCCCCACGAAAAGCAACGACGAATAATGACGTGATATATATTTTTTTGTATCATATAAAAATATCGTGGTGTGCTTGCATTACTTAACACATGTGCTTCATTGAAATTGCATAAATGCAAAATGGGCTTAAGTCAAAGGGCCTATCAGCTACAGCAAGCAAGTAATGACTCGGTAAAGTATGATAGTAAGTTAACATGTGGTAGGTAAGTCGTCATTTTAAGTCAGACAGCGGGCGAGAAAGTATTTAAGAACTGAATAAGTTAACATGTAGGGAAGTGGGTCATAAGTTAGGTAGCAAATTTAAATACTGGGTATCTGATAAGGTAATAGGTAAGCAACTATATAGACGTGAGCAAGAATATAATTAGGGAGCATGAGAGTTATTAGGTAAGCAATTCAGCAATTAAGAAGGAAAGGAAGGGGATGAGTATGCTAGGGAGATAAATAGCGAATAAACAAATAATAAGTAAATAAATGGTCATCACATATGTAGTGCTTTCAAAGCACTTTACACTGGTTAACATTCACCAATTCTCACACACATGCACACAAGTAGACCATCGGGAGCAACTACGGGTTTGTTGCCCAAGGGCGTTTTGGTGTGGGCAGGGGAGACTAGGAATTATCTTCAAACCTGAGTGGAGGGAATCCCAAGCTGCAAACTTAGCCGTCAAGTAAGTTAGTAAGTAAATAAGTTGTTTGGAATCGAGAAGGTTAGTCAGTATAATGGGGCAATTAATTTAATAAGAGACAATTCAAATAAACAATTGAACCTGACTAAAATGCTTTTAAATAAAAGATAATACTGGCATTGCAAGAATTCACATCCAGTCTTGATGGTTAAAATGAGAAGCAATTTACTTTTGACACATCATTTATTATCATCTTTTGCCTATCGTATGTGCTGGTATGTGCAGCACTGTGTGATTTCAAAATAAAGGCCCCCAAGAAAAATATATGCAAAATAGAAGTAGCTGGACCCACACCACCAAAATGTAAAAAGAACCCCCCTCAAACAAATACTATAAGTTGCAAAACTCTTATCATGAAGATTTGCTGTATGCCTAAGTAAGCATGATATATAATAATTATTAGGTCTGTGTTGTCTCGAGAAACCAAATGCATTTGTTGCATGATGATAAAAGAAAGAAATCCTGTATACATAGCAGTGAAAACATATTGGCTGTACTGCCTATAAACTGCAGTTTTACAGGTATAATGTAAATATAATGCATATACACTCAAGCTTGAAATTATTCGTACCACAGGTATATGTATAATTTCAGGCTTAACTGTATGTGTATATGCATACATCTATGTGTATAATGATGTATACAATATTAATCCCTCGTGGGGAAATTCGTTCTCTGCATTTAACCCATCATGGCTGAACCATGAGCAGTTGGCTGCCGACTGCCAGCGCCAGGGGAGCAGTTAGGGGGTTCGGTGTCTTGCTCAACGACACTTCGACACACGAGGAGGAGCGGGGAATCGAACCAGGGAGGTTCGGTTCCAAAGACGATCGATTTTGTTTGCTTTCATCCTTCACGTCATATTTACAATTCAATCAAACAATTACAAACAATTCAAATCAAATCATCACACCCAAAAAAGGGCTGGGCAGAACCAAAAATTGCTTTTCTTTAGCTCACCCTGCACAGTCACATCAAACTCAGCATTTGTTATGAACAGAATTCCTCAATTAACATTATGTATTTGCATCCGTAAATTGATATGCATGAATTATTTCACATTTTAAAGAGAGACTGTAGTAGAACAAAGTACAGATTAGTATAGTAGAACTATTATACTAACTATATAATGACTATATCATTACTATGATAAAATTTGATAATAACAATAATTATTCTTATGATTATTACTGTTGTTGTTGTTGAAACAGTCGCCTGCCCAACAGCTCTGGGAGACAGTGGACTGGCGGAAGTTACTCTGAAACTCCTCTCTGATTGGCCAGTTATCGCGCTGCACCTGTCGCGCGACCTGAGGAAAGTTTAGCAGCCGTTGAGAAGTTGAGCCGAGTGGGCCGGTCCATTGTTCCCTCCGAAGGAGGGGAGGCGGGGGAGGCAGGAAAGTCGAGTGCGAATTTTTCAGGAAGGAAACTTGAAAGCGGCCGGGCGGCAGTCTCCCTTCTGGGAGGAGAGGAATGGAGCGATCCAGGATCTCGATCCTTGAGGATCATTAGAACTTTCTGATTCGACCGAACTTTGGCTGCGCGGCATCCAAAAATGGCAACAGCTCGCGTGTAAAAAAAAAACAAAAACCAACAACTATTTCTGAGTAAATACCGTGAAAGAAAAGAAAAAATGACATCGAGGGTGAAATTAAACGTGACCGAACTTTTGGAAGTTGACATATGCGACGGCGGCGTGTTCTCGGACGAAGAGGGCAGCGTTTTTGTCGGCTCCCCCGCCTCCTCCCAGGCTGCTTTCGCCGGCTTCCAGCGGTGGTCGAGTACCGCCGAGTCACCGACTGACACATCATCACCTCCGGGGCAGCATGCGGCTCCGCCCGGCTCCGTCGGTGGCGACGACAGCAGCACCGGCGACGGCGACGACGACACCGAACCCAAGGGGTATGAAGTCAGAACCCCGAGGAGCTCCATCGTGGACTGTCTCCTGGTAGAGCTCTACGAGACGTGCAGCGGCCGGAGGAACGCTGACAGCTGGGACAGCTCCACCGAGGCGTCCGGGTCAGACGCCTTCCTCGGCCGCAGCAACAGCGGCTCCGGCTTCCTGCTGGAGCTCCAGGAGAAGCACACCAGGAGGCATCAGGTGAACTACCTGGCCCAGAAAGGTGAGGGGTGTGTCGGGCTGCGGTCCTTCACGAGTCCCATCTCTCTTGTGTTCGTCAGCCAAGCTGTCATCATCCTTCACTTTTAAAATATTTTACAAATCTCCATGAACGGATTCCACTAACCCCTATTTGAGGATGTCTTAGCATGCAAGGCCTTTTTTTTTTTTTTCCAAAAAAACATCTGCTTATTTATTATCAGAGGTTATCTGCACCGACACTCACTTTTTAACAGGTCACCTGCTTCAAGTGCTGTCAATATGTTGGCTCACTCAGTTTGTGCATTTCAGACAAGGCGTGTGTGGGAAGAAAAATGTTTTATCTGTTTGTTTTTGACCAACTGGGCTGTAAAATGCAAAAAGAAGTCATGATATGATGCATCCTGTTAGCTTTTATATCCCTCCACCCACCCATCCACCTGCTGAGGAAAACATGAATTAACTCAGGTCCAGATAAAAGTTATGTGACGCAAATCGCCCTCAATGTTTGCCGGTTTTCGTGTGTTTTTTTTCTGTCCAGATTTCATTCTGGAAGGAGGTCCCTTCTCTTCACCCAGCATGTGCTGCTTATGAATATGTTAACGTTACAGGTCTCTTATTAGGGCTGTAAATCTCTGGTTTCACGACGGTTCAATCTTCTATTGATTATATCGTATCATTTTGCAAATATTACGATATGAGCTGATACCGCCGGCTCTGCTGCGATAAGAGGTTTTGATGTGATGCAGTTCACAATCTCCAGTCAATATGAGATCATTAATGAAAGTCGAACATCACTGACATTTATATCAACTCAGAAAAGTTAAAATAAATGTGAAATTGACTAGAAGAATTGAAAGGGTTGACTTGACAACATTTTTGAATTGTTTTACGTTTTAGATAAGGACATTGGGCCGTACCTGGCATTTCAAAATTAAACCAGACCTCATGATCGACACTGCTGTTTAACATTGCATAAGTTACAGTGATTAGAAAATTGATAAAGATTGTTTTGCTGCTGTTTCCTGCAGATCCAAACACCCAACTTAAAAAAAGGCAGAATTTTCATTTAAATGGGGCAAAAAAAGACATCTCATGACAAACAGCTGCAGGATGCAAATGTTAGCACAAGCCCACACACACCCAGCTGATATCTCTGTCCGCAGCTTAGATTTGCTGTTGCTCGTCGTGTCGCCTCGGAGCCTCTTAAAGGCACTCGGCCGCCATAGTTTCCTCTGTTAAGGTGGAATCCTACAGTAAACACAGCCCGGCCTGGGAGGTCGGTGTTTACCCTCCGCACACGTCAAACAGAGCAGACGAGCCGACGGGCTGCCAGGGAATTCCTGTTGCCGCATAATGATTATTGATGCTTATTGTGATTACGATGACAGTTTAGGGGTTATTAAAAAAAAATAAGGGGGGGGGGTTAACTCATTGGTCAGCAGGATGGCGTAGCATTAAGACAGTTTCAAAAGTTACTGAAGTTTCCTTGATGAAGTCCATGTCAGTTCTGTGGATGAATCTAACCTTTGACCCCTTCTGGGCGGAGGGGGAAATCTCATATAGCCTTGACTGGAATTTTGGGAAGAGACAAAAAACATTTTTTTTCTTTAATGGTTTGTTGACAGAAACTGACCTAAATAAATTGATTCACAAATTATCTTACATCAGTCTGTCAAGGATGGATTACCCATGCATCATCAATGTCTGATCAAAGATCTGATCAGCTTGCATCTACATTCCCCAGCTGGACGTCAATGTCGTTCAGTTGAATGTAGGTTGTTGGCCTGGAAATAGGCTGCTTGGCTTGGATACTGATAACCGCTGATGTTGACATGTTGTTGTTTGTTGTTCTCAAACTAAAATACAACGTCTGACAAACGGCCAGATGTCAACGTCCACACGAGAGGACGGAGACATTTCAACACCAAACGAGGTTTTCATGTCTGACTCAAACGCAGCATTGGTTCCTGACCTCTGTCAATCTGACAAAACTCCTGCTGTCAATCTGACGACCCCCCCCAGGCAGACTGACGTCTCTCTCGCATTAAGGGATGTCTCTCTGACGTCTCCCCAGCAATGAATCAGCGTCTCTCGGCAACAATGCATCTCCGAATTCGCTCAGAGAAAAGAATCAACAGCTTTGTCAATATCACTTTTACTCTCCTGTGTCAGATTCGTTACCAACTCCATGAAAACAAAAAGAATGTTAAAATCTTGAGTGTTCCCTTTTGTTTTTCATGCTTGCTGGCTATTTCTGCCTAAATTTATGCTCATTCACAGCAATCTACCAAAAGGAAGTGGTGTTTATTCAGTAGATGCGGGTCAAGTGTCAATAAAGTTGACACTATCAGGGCTGAATGACCCCCCCCCCCCCCCCTCTTTTCGAGGGGCAGGACAAATATCTCATCAGGTCTCACCAGGAAAGTGATTGAGACCAGACGTGGCCTGCAGACACCGCCTTCAGATTTTAGCCCTGATCCAGTCCTTTGTCCTGCGCTATCTTAGACTGCTGCAAAAATAAGAGCAAAATGTTTATCAGACACAGGTCTTGTTCTGATTCCAGTAGAAAAATAAAAATCCATTTTTTCACAATTTGTAGTTTTTTACAATTTGTATAGAATGAATCATTAGCATTGCATTCAGGCTCATTTTCCTCTTTTTTTTTTTGCTTTTTTTTTGAAAGGGTAGATTCATCTGTCGCGTAAAGCCAAACTCACAGTGCTAAAGATCACGCTTTAACTCAGTTAAGCAGGTGAACACACACACACACACACACACACACACACACACACACACACACACACACACACACACTCCCACAACCCGCTGAGTCACACTCATCTGCTCTTCACATCTCAGATACAAAGCCCTAATGGAAGCCAGGGGTTTGTTTTTACGTCGGGCGATGTTCTGGTTTCATTTCCTCCTCGCCTGCAGCTCAAGGGGTAAAGAAAAAAATCAACAGACAAACGACTGACTTTCTGCCCCGAGAGGAAACTACAGTAATCGCGCATTCATCTAAATGTTATAATGTTTGCCAGGAACAGAAAAGGAAGAATGTTTTACAAAAACTGATTTGTTGTCAGGTCAGAATGAGTCCAAATGCCTGGAACCAGCGTTCTCTGTAATGGCCAGCAGGGGGCGACTTCCCGATTGGAATGAATCCGATCTGAGGGAGATCTGCAGGGCCACCATTTATTCATCTTTTAATCCTGTTGTGTCCCCGTCGACTCAAGAAAGCATGGAAGTAAAAACGTCACAAAAATCATGAATTTAATTTGAGAGATTAAAACGTCAGATGGAAAACAGTTGCCGGGAAAACAGTATTTTTCTTACGTAGCTCTGACTTAATTTCATTCCTTTGTGCCTTTTGTTTTGTACTCTAGTCCCTTCTCTGTAATTTGACTTGTTTTCGTTTCCCTGATGCTTGCACTGCTATTCACTCAGACTAGTTGAAGAATGTGCAACGCCCCCCCCCCAACACACGTCTTTTCCTTAGATTACGAATTTCCTGTTTCCTGGAAAGCAAACCAGCTGGGTTTGATTCCTTAAATTAAAATCTGGCCACAGACAGTTTGAAATTACATCACAGTGTGGAATTAAGGTATGTGGAGTTGTTTTTTGTAATTTCTTTTTTTGGTGATGTTTGTTTGTTTGTTTGTTTGTTTTAAGCTCCTGAGGAGCTGCTGTCAATCATCCAGGAGGTCAAATACCGCACGGGCCTGCAGTCGGCGAAGCTGATTCGCCAGCTGAGGAGACGCGACCGACTCTGCCACAAACTGCAGAAGAACTACGACATCATAACCGCCTGCCTGCAGGCCGTCTCGCAGAAACGAAGTAAGCCAACGCGTCGCTCTTCTGCATTTAAGCTGAACAGAAAGAGGAGAGGCCTTCAGAGGCTCCCACACACTGCCCATTTCCTGCTCTGATATCCCGCAGCGCCGAATCACACGACATGCAATTACACCTTCACACAGCAACATTTGTGCCTACATATACCCTTTTTTTTTTTTCTTTTTTTTTTCTCCCCGTGTTAATAATAAGAACCCCACTGAAAACAAGAGGTGTTATCAGCACTATATTGGCCACTGATGCGGAACAGGATTAACTCATCTGGATGCCTCGAGAGATTAAGAGATAATAGACAAACACCAGGGGGTTTGAGCCTGACATTGGAGCCTCACGCTTTTGAATTATTTTCTGCAAGATTTCCTACAAATATTTGAGGAGGTAAGCTGCTCTAAACAGCAAATATTTGTACATGCTAATGCGGTGGGCCCTTCTCAAAGCAAAAAGACATTTTAGACCAGTCAAGCAGGAAAGGCTGGGGTGTCGGCTGGAAGGTTTTTGTTGAGACCATCTTGGTGAACTATGTGTGTGAGCGAACGGGCACGACAACAGGGTCAAACACAGCCATCATGAACGGAGTTCATCCCGCCGGTGCCTTCCTGTGACAAGCCACCGAGTCCGTCGTGGTGGGAGGGGTTACCGCCATGCACGTGTGAACTGTGACACACAAACGCATCACAGGTTACAGACAGAAAACAGTTCTAAGAATGGAAGAGTGTGACTGCATCGTCAGCACTGCCGCGCAGAACAGGTCAGCAGTACGGACCACACAGTGAGCGAAGTTGCTGCAGTATTCATATCCCGCATGGCGTGAAAATAGCTATGGACTAGCAGATGGGTTGAAGTGTTCTTATTTTCTCCCTGCACTGCTTCTTTGTGTGAAGAGCCCTGCCGTTAGCTAACTTCGGACTATTTTAGCCAAAATGTTGATGTTCCACCACGGAAACCTGAAATCTGTGGCCACGCCGGACAGAGGATTTTTATGTTGTGTAATTGCATTTCTTATTATAAAGTAGGAGATTCCCAATAAATGACCTGCTTTTTTGGGGGGGGGGAAATCACTTGCAAAGTATCTGTAAAATAGCAAGAAAATCAAGTGACTTTTTAATGAAATGTCAGTAAATTAAAATCAAATTGCCGTAAAACCAGTTATAAGCTATTAATAATTAAATAATGGAAAATATTCTGGAAAACAAATATATGCTAAAATGGCCAGCAGGTGTCACCAGTCTGAGCAACGCGAGGCAACGAAGACTGCAGTGTCTGGAAAACAGCAGGCAAGCCCTCCATTTCCAAACCCCCTAAAATTAATTTCAGCTTTGTGAACTAAGTTGTTACATAAGAGACCTTTTGGTCCGACGCGCCCGTTTGTTGTTTTGTTTTTTTCCAGGGAAATGATAATGGATTTGGCCCCATCTTAAAATTAAATATCCCGTTTTATTCCAACCGACCCTCGGTGGTATAAATCCACAGAGGCCGAGGACGGGGCTGATCTCCATCCCGCACCAGCTCAGAGATATAATAGTGGCTTTAAAATGTTATACTATGGGATGTCTGAGCAGATCTGGGCTGAGGAAACTACCAACATCGACCAGATTGGATTGAAATCGCGTTCAGAGGAGGCCAATTCCACATGTTACACAGCACCGAACAGCAACTCGGCATCGGCGGGACTTCAGCCTGACCTCAGATTAACACCAAGGAGACTGACATCGCATTTTAGCCGGAGAGTGGAGAGGAAAATCAGGTTCGACGTTGTGAATCAAACCTTGGACCCAAAACCAGCAGCTCAGTGGGGGGGAAAAAACCTATAACATTTGGAAGAAATCTGAAATCATTATTATTTCAACGTCCGTCGGATGCATGAGGCTGCCTCTAACCCCGCCCTCGCCTGGCTCACATGACCTCAAATCCACGATTTCTCTAAATGTAACTATGACATTCTCCAAATCAAATATTTCATTTGACGTCCCGATGGAGACGTCACATCCTCCACTCGACCCAATATTGATGTCCAGTCAACATCTGTGTCCATCTCTACGAATTATCAACTGACCGATGCCACTGAGGAGTAGCAGCCTGATAGCGACGGCCATCACGTGTTCAAATAGGAAAACGAGAGGAACCACCAGGTGACTTATCAGCATTTTTGCGACATGCTGACGCATGCCATCGTCACCCAGACTGTATTTTAATTTTTTTTTTTCCTTTTTTTTTTTTCTTGTTCTCATCGTAGCTGTTTGCAAATATTGACCTGGAACATCATTAAGGCCAAGGAGTACTTTTCCATTCAGGAAGCACTTACGGTACTGGACGGCGAGTTGTAACGTCACGCCTCATCGATTCGGTCGCCGATCGTTGTGGCCGTCTACGCAAGAAGTCCGAGTCGACCCATTCGACGACTTGTATTTTTGATTAGTTCAAGGCGTGAGATAATCATTGCGTTTGCCTCTTGATTCTCCATGACGCTTATCCTGCACTGTGTGTGTGTGTGTGTGTGTGTGTGTGTGTGTGTGTGTGTGTGTGTGTGTGTGTGACAGTGTGTTATCAGTGTCAGTCTGACATTGAAGACTGACTTGCCCGTAGGTGTGAATGAGGAGGTGAATAGTCGGACGTTTCTATATGCGGCCCTGTGATTGACAGGTGGCCAGTGACGGTTAAACCCCGCCCCTCAACCTAAACGACAGCTGGGATTGGCTCCAGCGTTCCCCGTGAAATGGAAAACAATGATTGAATGAAGGTTGACCTCTCTTACTTTCCGACTGGCTGGTTCCCTCCCTCTGATTGGCCGTCGGTCTGGCCATCGATGCTCAGAGGACGTTGTTCTGTTGTCATTGCCGAAAGGAAAAAAATAAGACTCTAACTAAGATGATCACAGAAGAATATTTTACATTTTCAAATTAAAATGTTAAAGACAAATGAAGTAGTCCTCATCATATCGGGGGGACAATTTTCAGTCCATAAAACCTTTTTTTTTTGTTGTGAAAAGCGATACTTTAACAAACACAAGATACACAATAACACAGTATTTAAATACCAATCATCTATGCAAAGTATATAAAAACTGGGGAGTCATATTGATGAAGTACGCTTGACTACTTCCAGGTGTTCCTGATAACTGTCTGGTGTCATGTGTGATAAAAGAGTATCAGCCGGAACGAAAGGAAAGGCGTACAAGACAGTGGCGAGAAAAGCGATGCTGAAATTTTGGAGATGAGATGGGAGACTGCGATGATGCCGTCATGTACGGAGGAGGGAAAGTGAACACATTGGTAGAAGGATGCTGGGCTTGGAACCGCCAGGCGGGAGGCGTAGAGGAAGACCGAAGAGAAGACCGTATGGATGCAGCCAAAGAGGACGAGAATTAGTCGGCGTGAGACGACAGGATACAGAGAATAGGGTCAGATGGAAGAGGTTGATTGGCTGTGGCGACCCCTGAACGGAGGAGTCGAAAGGAAGAATTCATTACTCGGGTGTTTTTGTACGTTTAGTAACAAAGCACACATTTCTTGTACTTTTATTTTGCGGATACTCGTGAGTGTCGGTAGACTGCAGTCATTCTTCCTCTACCTCCCGGGAACTCTCCATCCTCCATCTCCCCTCCCCCATTACCTCATCCCTCCCTCTCTCCCTCCCCCCGCTCAGCATCCTTCCCCGTCCCTCCGTCCTCGCGCCTCCTCCCGGTGACGCCGCGCCGGAGGAGGAAGAGGAGGAGGTGTTCCAGCATCCGCGGCTGTTTCCTCCTCCACTGACCGGAGGATGAGGAACGTCTTTTTTGGTTTTTGGTTGTTTTTTTTTTTTCTTCCCGCCGGGGGTCCGTATTGAGAAAACCCGCTGATGCTTTTCGCATTTCTTCTTTTTTAAATTTTTTATTATTTTTTTTTTTATTTTGATCCTCCGCTGAATAATTCGCATCCGGTCTGACTCGCGCCCGCCGCCACACGCGCTCCACAGATACGGAAGTAACCGTTCAGTTCCGTCGTGCGAGCTGACCGGAAAAACAGGAGCGAGAAAAGGAAGAGACTCGGGAGTCAGCGATGAGGTGATCGTTCCGGTCGGATTCCCCGATGAGGCAGGAGCGGCTCGCCGCCGCAGCCGCCGGCAGGAGGCCGCGGCCGGGCGTCAAGCCGCGGCAGCAGGCGTCGGGAGGGGTCGGCAACATCATCAGCAACGTCCTGAAGAAGCGCAACGGGATCTCCAGGAGCGCGCCGCGGCTGCTGTGCACGCTAGAACCAGGTGACCCCTCCCGGTTCCTGATGATGTTCACTTTTTTTTTTTTTTTTCTTCCGGATCAGTGAAATTTTGACTAATTCTTAGAGCCGATATTGTGATCATTTAGCACTTGGCTGATTGATAAGTCGCGGTTTAGTACTGAATTGTACAGCATCTGATTTTAATAGTATTTATTGTAAACGATTATCGTCCATATAATGTCCAAGAAACCATTTGTGCAAAGAGAAAGAGACAAGTACGTCACTTTATCGCCAGAGAGCCATCGACTATCATCAATTTAAAGATAAATCCCAGTTTGACGTTAAAAATCAAAAGTCGGAGCGACACCTCAACGACGAAAGACGTCAAAAATGTCACGTTGGGTCGAGGTAAACATTCGGAGCTTCAGCAGGGGGGCCGTGTTTTTGTTAAGTTAACAAGAAAAACAAAAACAAAAGCAACAGGATCTAAATCACACCATCAAAAGCTGACACTGACATCACAAGCCACATTCGACTGAATGCCAATGTCAAAGCAACCTTGGGGCTTCCAGCTGAGACTGTAGACACAACACACCGATCTGATCCCTGATGACTAAATAACCAAACTCATAGAGATTAGTATTGGCTGATGGGAACCTGAAATTGTTGACATGAAAATATTTATCAAGACATAGAAGATCCTCAAAGTTATCGCAGATATCAGATGATCCGGGCTGGCTGACGGATGGCTGCCCCCGACTGTCAACCGGACACACACACACAGAAGGAGGGAAAAAAAAAAAAAAATCACAGCAGCAGGTTTTGGATGTCGTTCGTCCGAAGTTACATCGAATTTGCTGAGTAACCGGCCATCGCTCCATCACCAGACACCAGAGGGGGGGTGGGGGCGGGGACGCCGGCTGCTTTCGGCACCAGGGATCGACGACTTTGCTGACCCTTCAAGGCTGACACTTCATATCTGGAGCGTCCTCGCGAATGTTTACCCTCCGGTTAGAGAACGTCAGAGGGGAGTGCTGAGTCACCCTTCCCCAACCGAAAGCCGTAACAGATTAGCGAGATATGAAACAATGGTAAACCGACGCATGTTCCAACAATGGAGACGTCAAGCGGTTCGACTCAAAATGATTTCTCTCGTCTTCTGAAATAAAAGGGGGATTTAGTCTGATTTTTTTTTATTTTTTCTTATTTAAAAATTGTTAGCGTGACGTCCTTGGATAGCTTAGCGCGCATGAGCGTGGGCGTAGCTTTAGGTGGATGAACGATGCTCATTTGACTGAGTCCTCATATGAGGCCATCACATTTTCAGTTGGGCGGATGAACGAGAGGGTGAATGGTTGGTTGTAGGCCTTATATGTGGCCCTGTGATTGACTGGCGATCAGCCCGGGGTTGACACTTGCCCAATGTCAGCTGGGATAAGCGCCCCTGAGAGTAGGATAAGCAGTAAAGATAATAAATTAATGCTTTTGAGTTCTTTTAGCCTTGTACCACATTTGACCTAACTTTGACTTTTTGTCCTCACGTGGAGGACGTTTCCGGGACGATTAACGCAAAAATAATACCTTTTATCATCCCTGCAGCAGATCACAACAAGATCCCAGATCTTGACGCGTCTCGTGGTTTGAGCGAGTTTATTATACATAATTGATACACGAGAAGCACATTAAGTAACCGAAACAGGATCCGATGCCATTATTCAGGAAGTGCCCGTCAGAGGCTATCGGGAATCTTATCACCTAACCTCCACAATCTGACCACGTGAGAAGCTACAGAGGTCTGCTAGCGTGTAGCGGGGTTTGAAAACATACATTTGCTGTTGTGATTATTATCATGCAATTGAACTGTTGTCCCTGTTTGAGGACACTTTTGTCTGCAAGAGTAACTTCATATTCACAAATGCGTTCAGGAGGATTTTTGAAACTACCTTCACTCTCCCTCTCCTCCTCCTCCGTCCCTTTTTCCAACTAGGTCATTAATTAGACTTAAAACTCTGGAGAAATAAAGAAGCCCTCATCACGACCAGCCCCTCCGCCCCCGGCTGCCGCGACCTTAACTAGTTCTTTCTAGCCGCGGGCGGCGCTGGGACGATAATCCGCCACCGGGAAGTGGGAGGGTTTTACGCCGCGTTAATCCTCCGACCGGGGCCGCGACAGGAAACGGGGACGGCGAGGAAGAAACAAACCGGGATGGCGGAGGACCCAACCGCGGCGAGCGATCCAGGTCCGAGCCGCCGCGGCGTCCCAAACAAGGGACACTGAACGCAGCACCGACTTTCTGCACTCGCCGCCGACCGAAGCTGCAGCCGGCGGGGAGTCGCGGAGGAATATGGCCGCCCCCGCGGCCGTAACACGTCAGGACGCGCACTCTCGATGTCAGATCTAAAAAAAAAAAAAAAAAAAAAAGAATTATAGTAATTTTCGTTTGAAATGAGGCTTTGACTCCCCGCTCCTTTCTTAAGTACCGGACCGTTGAAGTTTTGAAGCTCACCGGGTTCGGCGGATTCAGCACCGGGTTCGGGGGGACAGCGACGCACCGCGCCGGAGCCGCGCTCCTCCGGCCGCCTGAGTTCAGGCGGGGGGATTAGTTGTTCCATTCGGGTGGAAAGGTGGAAATCCAGACCTCTGAAAGTGCTTTTTCTGTAAAAAAAAAAAATAAATAAATAGGAAATGTTTGATTGCGTTTCCGGATTCAAACAGATGGTTCACTGACAGGGCGGAGCCTCAGGGGGACCATATGCTGACATGAAATGAGTGATTTTTTTTTTATTTTTATTTAATTTTTTCAAATTATATGATTATTTAAAAGTTTGTGACAGACCAGGAATGCAGTATTTTATTTATTTTAATTTTTATTAATTCTTTTTCTTCATATTTTTCAGTCACCCTGGATTTATAACAATTGATAAGTTAATAACATACGCCGTAAAGTCAAATTGTACCTGGGCCGTTGGTCCGGAAACTATTTGTAATGTGATATAATCGAAATTGTTGGATTTGTAAATAATTACCTGCCCGTCCAGCATTGCTGAGATTGCTTTAACATTCTCCGAGCATCGTTTTCAGATTCAATTCCCATTGTGACCCTTTCATATCTGGCCCGCCGACCCGATGGCATGGATTTAACTGCTCTAACCCCAGACATGTTTGTTTTTGTTTCTTTCCGCAGGAGTCGACACCAGACTAAAGTTCACCATCGAACCGTCTCTGGGAAAGAATGGATTCCAGCAGGTCAGCAGCTCCACAAAAATATCAGTAAAATCTGACTTCATCAGTCTTTTAGCTGTCGATCTAATATCCCGAGTGCCACCAATGGTTAACCAGCATTTGCATCCAGACCAATTATGCAATGCAGTGGAAAGGATGCTTCATGTCAAGTGTTGTTGCTGAAAACCAGATGGTTGAGGATCAGGAAGGAGTCCCATCAGAGGGACAGCACATGTTAGATGTTCTGGAGGTAAAGACATGTACAGAGGAGGGATAGTGAATATATTGGTAGAAGGAACCGCCTGACAGGAGGCCGAGAGGAACAGCAAAGCTTAGAATCGTGGATGGAGGGAAAGAGGACATCCAGCTCGTTGGTGTGAGAGAAGAAGATACAGCGGAGAGGGTTAGAAGGAGACAGATGACTCGCTGTGGCAACCGCCAAAGGCAGCAACCAAAAGGAAAAGAAGAAGATATATGTTCTCTCCATCAGGTCACAGACCCAAAAGGCCTCAGGAAAGAGTAGGTATCTACTTAATTAAGAGGGAAAATTAATTATCCTCCTTTTTTTCCTGGCAGTGGTATGATGCCCTTAAAGCTGTGGCCAGACTTCCAACCGGAATCCCAAAGGAGTGGAGGAAGAGGGTAAGTAAATCCCCCTCCACCCCCGCCTCCAGCTTCATTTTCCATCTCTATTTCAAAGGATATTTCTAAAAGTATCACATTCATAAACAAAAGGCTGATAGAAAATTGAAGTTGCGCAACATTTGACTTCAGTTTCAATTCCCAGTTTAATTCTGATCCTTATTTGTGAAAGCAGATTAGCAAACGGAGGCTGTGTTTGGTCCAGAATATAATGTGTAGTGTTCCCAGTGGACCGAAATCCACACCAAAATAAACATTTTGTGCTTATTTTTTAAACAAATTGCTATTGTTTTGATCGCAACTGTTAATAGAAACCCAGGCTGCAGTCCAGTTCATGCTTTTTGAGCGGACCAGCATGAACTCTGACCCCAATTTTTTCGTCCGTTTTGCGATCAAGGAACTTAAAGGAACAGCAATCACTGGCACCTCACCAGTGACACTCCTTCCATCACGCCGTCTCCCCCCCGGGATATAAGCGTCTCATCCTGAGTGTTTGTGAACTCTCTAAGTAAAAAGAATCATTGGGGGAAGATATTCCAGTCGAATAGAGATGTGTAAATGTTTGCTCAAAGGCAGGAAATGAATGGCTGCATCATGTCCCGGTGTTTTGCTGCCTTCAGCCTCTGTCTGATAATGTGTTGCCCTGGTGTTTCTCCAGGTTTGGCTTACGCTTGCAGATCAGTACCTCCACAGTATCTCCATTGACTGGGAGAAGACACTCCGCTTTGCCTTCAATGAGCGCAGCAACCCTGACGACGACTCCCTCGGTATCCAGATCGTCAAGGTAAAGCTCTGTCTCTTTTTTGAAGAAAACATGCTGGGGGGAAGTTAGAAACTACAAGGTAGTACCGACATCACTATCTGGGGTTCATTGGTACAATACAACAAGCGGCAACACGAAAACTACATCGCGACCTACAGCACCACTTTAATTAATGAATTTATTCATCCATTTGCTCATTAAATATATCACTTATCATGCATTGTGCCTGTCCCGGCTGCTATTTAGCGAGAATCGCGGTTCACCCTTGGACTTTTCGCCACTCACAGAGCCACATCTAGAGACATACGACTGACTGTTCACTCTCTCATTGACACGTCTGGGTCTCCTGTTAACCTTCTGCATGTTTTTGGACTGTGGGAGGAAACCGGAGGAAACCCACGCAGACACCGGGAAAAATGTGCGAACCCCACGTATGTAAGCCCCCGCAGTTGGGATTGAACCCGAGGCCTTAGTGCAAGTTTAATTCTATTACATTTAAACCAGCCTTTACTGTAAACATGTTTACCTTGTGGGCCATGGAAGGGATGAGATTGTGCTGGAACGTCTGTGAGTGTCAGTTTCTGAAGGTGGGGAAGTTCAGGCCTGAAGTCTGCCAGAAGTCAGAATTTTCTCTAACGTTTTGGGGAAAAAAAACATCTATGACAGAAAAATTCAACATGAATCTAGGATGTGTTTCCTATACAACCATCATTGTAGTTCCTAGGGACTACATTTTAATACATTGCGTACAATACCTTTTTATCCCCTAAAGAGCTGTGACTTGAGAACATCAGGTGCCTTCAAGAAAACCAAGTATGAAGTGTTGAGACCAGAACTTTGTCCAAAGCTAGAGTTCTAGTTCTACCTGTCTGGGTGATGAAAAAAGACCATTGCACAGGTTTGACTTGCCCGGAGCCAGCGCCTTCATTTGAGATTCATCTTGAACGGCCTCAGCAGTGAGCAGTAACACCGGAGATCCTTTTTTATTAAGGATTTCCTTTTTTGCACTACAAATTAAAAAGAAGACTTACTTTATTCCTCGCCAATCTGTCACCACGCTGAAGAAAGTTCTCAAAAGATGGAAAACACAAAAAAAACATTAAAATCCGATCAGTTAATACCCGCGCTGCGTCCACAAGCAATAAAGTAATAAACTGTCCCTGTAAGTAAATTATAAATCTCTGAAGCCAGCGCCATAAATTATTGCCTACACCGGCAATGAGACCCGGACGAATTTATCACGCTTCTGAATGAGCCACTGCAGTCAGTGCAATCTGTCTGGCGCAGCGGAGCCGTGGCGGCTTTGCGAGGGCGGTTGTTTACGGGAGCATTCACGCGGCAGCGAGACAAGACGGAGGAGGACTTGATTTTAAAGGGGGGGGGGGTAATGTAGGATCCTATTGAAAGGTGCACTCTAACCATCACTGGTCGTTTACGGCCGAAAGACTATATATGTAAATATATGTATGTATGTAAATACGTGTGTATGTATATAGTTGTGAACATATGTGTCTTTATGTATATACAGTATATGTATGTATGTATGCATATACATACATATGTATATATACATAGATATATGTGTATACATATTAATGGGCATACATACATATATGTGCAGAAAATATGCATGTATATATGTGCATATATATGTGTATACATATTTACGCACATATACACGTATGCATATGTGTGTTTTTGTGTTTGTATATGTGTATATATACACATACAGATGTATATGTACATGAATGTATGTTTATGTGCATATGTGTATGCATCTATGCGTCATTTCTACATGTACATATATATGTATTGATTAATAGTACCAACTCTTCATTGTCAACTTCCGTCATCGACCTGTTTCTGTTTTATCAGTGATGATAATCAAACTGCCCTCGACATAACACTGTCCCCACCTCCCCTTCCGAGCAGGACCTGCACAGGACGGGCTGCAGCTCCTACTGCGGCCAGGAGGGGGAGCAGGACCGGGTGGTGCTGAAGAGAGTGCTGCTGGCCTACGCCCGCTGGAACAAGGCTGTGGGCTACTGCCAGGGATTCAACGTCCTGGCCGCTCTGATTCTGGAGGTGACAGAGGGAAACGAGAGCGACGCTCTTAAGGTACGCGCACACACACACACACACACACACACACACACACACACACACACACACAACGAAATTCCCAAGCTCATGCCCAGGCAGAAACGTGTGTCATGGCCGAAACCATCCTAATATTGTTGATTGACACCTCTCACCTCTGTCTGCAGGTGATGATCTACCTGATCGACAAAGTGCTGCCCGAGAGCTACTTCGCGAACAACCTCCGAGCGCTATCAGGTAAACACGCAGTCGGGGCAGCGGGCTGGCGGCCAGCAGGGAGTCTGATCTGACAGCGTGTTATGCTGACACGGAGATAAGACTGATGAAAATAGACGTAACAATAAAACCCCAATGAAATAATTGTGCATGACTTATCAATAGAATGGGGGGAAAAAAACAAATAGAAAATGAGGAAGGTTGGAGCGACAAGACGAGGTTGATAGGACGGAGGATTACCGTCTCGAGTAGAAATCAACTGTGGAGACATTAATTCCAGCAATGTTCTGCGCCTTGTCTTCCTCTATCAGTGGACATGGCGGTGTTCCGAGACCTGCTGCGCCTGAAGCTGCCCAGGCTGTCGCAGCACCTGCATCATCTGCAGAGGGTGGCCAACAAAGAGGCTGGAGGTAAGGCCGCATGTGGGAATGAGTGAGCGACTGGTTGGACGTCTCTACATGTGGCTCTATGATGGACAGGTGTCAGTCCACGTTAAGCCCCACCTCTCTCCTCAATGACAGCCAGGATTGGCATCAGCGACCCTCGTATGCAGAAGCAGAACGGTTAATAAATGGAAAGAGTTTAATATAAAACACAATATGGGCTTATTTAAATTAAATAATATACTCACCATTTAAAAAAAAAAAAAAAAATACCATCGGCTTTTCACAATGATTGAAATGCTTGATTATAATTTCGATAATTGAATAGAAATGGGGTCCCAATTTATTTGTGTAATTGATTACATTATCATTTCTTCAATTTTTTGCTAATTTTCACACACAGTTTCTTTACCAAACCTTAGAAATTCATTGCAGCATTACAAGGGAATCTGTGATTTTTAGATAATTTGAAACACGAGTGCTTGTCTTGTTTTCTCCCAGGCAGCTACGAGCCTCCGCTGACCAACGTCTTCACCATGCAGTGGTTCCTCACCATGTTCGCCACCTGCCTGCCGGCGCCCACCGTGCTGAAGATCTGGGACTCGGTCTTCTTCGAGGGCTCGGAGGTGCTGTTCCGGGTCGCCCTCGCCATCTGGGAGAGGCTGGGAGAGTGAGTGGGCTCCTATCAGGCTCGCCTGGGCGTCTTTCAAAGGCCGCGTCTTTGGCGCGGCGGCGACTCAATGGGTAGAAAACTACACCTTTTCACCCCAGAGGCTCCTTTGTGTTGTTTGTAGCTTCACGACACTTCGACATCCCATCTTCGGAAGCCTCCTCAAGCTCGTAGCGGCCTGACACCCCCAGGCGTGATGAGAAGGGGCGGATGTTGGCGGCAGAAGCTAAGAACAGCTGTTAGCAGCGACGGGGGCGGATGAAACAGCTGTAATGCTCTGGCATCTAGACTGTCACAGCGCTTGGGTTTTTTGTTTTTATCTGGAGACAGTATGGGATGAGGTCATATGGTAGCCTCGCCTTCAATAATTTATCAGGTGCGGTTTATTTTTATCCGCGGGTTGCCAAACACACCCTGGAGACTATCTTGAAACGACCTGGAAACGGCGCACATGTGGGGGGGGGGGAAGGGACCCGAACGTCCTCCAATATTTAACGAGAAAGAGCAAATACAAAGAGAGAGAGAAATTTTCCTGCACCGGGAAGTCGGTCTCCTGACTTGCCCCTCTGCCCTCCGCCAGGCGAATCGAGTACTGCCAGACGGCGGACGAGTTCTACAGCACCATGGGCTGCCTGACGCAGGAGATGCTGGAGCACAACCTGGTCGACGCCGCCCAGCTCATGCAGGTACGTCGAAACCCCCGTCAGCCACTTAGAAATAAGAAAGACAGCGGAATCTGTTCTGACCAACTCCCCTCCCCTCGTCAGGAGGTTTACTCCATGGCGGTGTTTCCCTTCCCCCAGCTGGCTGAGCTCCGGGAGAAATACACCTACAACATCACGCCCTTCCCCACCTCGGTCAAGTCCAGCGGAAGGTTGGAGGAGATCCTCATCAGGGTATGACGTCTTAAAGGATGACGATGACGATGTTGACATTCTGACATTCCAGTGGCGGGCTGGGCAGCTGGGAGAGCGACGACGACGGCGACATGGACGACGAAGACTCCATGGCGACGGCGCTGGGCTGCCTGGGGCCTCTGGGAGGCCTGCTGGCCCCTGAGCTCCAGAGATACCAGAAGCACCTCAAAGGTCAGTCGATCTGGTGGGGGGCCAAATGATTCCACCGCTGCCCCAAATCCTCCCGCCCTGCCCCAGATTCACGTTCCAGGAGCCGAACTGTGTCTGACTCCCGAATCCTCCTGCAGGCAGGGGGAGACCAGGCTTAAACCATCAGTTGTCCAAAGGAATTACTAACCCCTAACTAACCCCTCGTAACCACCGTGTTCGTCTGTACGTAGGCCGCAGGACGCCGTCAAGAAATTCGCTTCACACGTCATCCCGCCGTGACGGGCGCTTTCCATCATTAATCTGAAATCTGTCGTTCAGAGTCGATCGAAGGCGACATCGTTAAAGGGCCAAAAGCGGATCTACCGGTTGCCGTGACAACCACCCAAGCCCGTGGGGGAAGGGGATGAACACGTCGCGTTCGTCTGTCAGGAGTTCCCGTCGGCCGCAGATCTCATTATGTGCCGCTGCGCTGAATTTGGAAAAGCAGGAAAGGAGATTAAATAGAGGCATAATGGAAAAACCCAAAAGGCCATAAAAGAACAAAATCCAAAGTCCAAACCAGATATCCTGTTCAGAAAAGTTTCATAGCGGAGTCAGGCTTTTAGAACACGAGGCAGGAAGAATCTTCAACATAGAAAACTGGACAACAGAGATTTCCCCGAATCTCTGGCCGCTCTCTTTAAATCGTCCGGAGGGCTTTGAATCTTCCGATCGGCTGATTTTCAGATGTAAGAAGATGACCGCTGCTCCCGGGGGAGGGGAACCAGATGAGGGGGAAAAAAAAGAAGCTTAAAAAGATCCAAAAGAGGGGGGAAAAAAAAGGTTTGCGGGATTTCATCAGATTTGTGTTCCGGACGGAACGCTGTCACGGGTTTTAGCCCTGGAGTCTAAATCCCTGGCATCGGCTCCCGCTGCTCTGCGACTCTAAGAAGAAAACTCTGTTATTAAATACCCCACACACACCGAAAATAAAAAGAAAACCGTAGGAAAATGGAGACTTAAGAAAGAAACTCAAAAATCCCATGACACCTAAAAGCACCACAATGGCCAAAAAGTATTTCTGCCACTACTTATTTCCTACTTTACTGCAAATCCAGCGACGACTTGAGCGAAACCTCTTGAGCAAAACATTTTTTCATGTCATCTCGTCTCATCCTTAACATGTTAGGCAGAGGAAAATGGAAAAATCAAATCAATAAATTAAATATTTTGAGTCAGAGATCTTTTTACTTTGCAGTCGTAGTAGAAAATAAAATAACCCGCTTCTCATGGAGTTAGACTTTTTCCCTTATATATTGACGTAAACAAACAGGAAATAGGAAGTGGAGTTTATATTGCATATGAAGTGAGACATTGAATAAATGATGTATAATATAATGTTCCCAGATGTGTTATGAACTGTTTTTTTTGGGTGAACCTGTGCTCCACCAGACCAGCGGGCCGAGCAGGGGAACATCGCCGAGCTGAGCCCCGGGGCCGTGGGGTCCGGCGGGGCGGCGCGGGCGGAGCATCAGGCCGCCGTCAACAGCATGATGATGGAGAGGATGAGCACGGACATCTGCGCGCTGAAGAAGCAGTATGTGCGCATCAAGCGGCGGCAGCAGCAGCAGGCCATGCAGCTCTACATACGCACAGGTCGGCCATGTCGGAAGAATCAGTCACCGATACGAACCCGCGTTTATGTCCGAGGCGAAATATCGAATGTGTCAGATATACTGCCCCCTAGAGGCAGACGTGGGGACTGTCCCAGGGCATTGATGTGAGGCGGTTAAAACAGCATGCAGGGCGGCTTGAACCTTCTGGGTAAAAGTAGACTGAAGAGGAGGGAGACCATGACCATGTCTGACTTGTAGGACCTGCATCTGAAGTGGCCACGAGTCCCGAAACCCTCCAGGACAGAAACCCCCTTCCTGACGGTACTGGTTTCTCACCGCCGGCCCGCCTGGATCCGGGCCCTCTGGTCCTGGTTCCTGGGTGCTCCGTCGTTCACTGGTGTTCCGTCTTGAGCTTTCCTGTTCACTTCACGCTCATCAGGCGTCTGTGGTTTTCAGCCAGAAGGGGGCGGCAAAGATCAGTGGATCCTACAGGACTGTACAATTATTAGACCTATTGATTATGAGAGGAGAGGAAATGAAATATTCCATTTATGTCACAAAAATATGGCAAGAAATTACCTGGAAAATTATTGTCGATTTTTTTTTTTTTTTTTTTTTTTTTTTTTTTTTTTTTTTTTGAAAACTTTTTTTTAAAAGGTTTTTTTTTTTAAAATTTTTTTTTAAAATTTAAAAAAAAAAGTTTTAAAAAAAATATAAAAAAA
>CAAKHD010008229.1:1734-29121 GCA_901007705.1 Fistularia tabacaria
CCCCTTCCGTTTCCGCGGGGGGTGGGGGGGGGGGGGGGGGGGGGGGGGGGGGGGGGGGGGGGGGGGGGGGGGGGGGGGGGTTGGAGGTTCTTGCGCCCCCATGAGGTTCTGCCTGCCGGCCCTCGGTGTTGTCGTTCCTTGGTGCCATTTGTTTTGTTTTGTTTTTTTGTTTTATTTCTGGGATGTCACACCAGACTGTTGGGCGTCAATCTTCACGCAGCGAAGGAAGCAGCGGGCGGGGATGGGACGCCGTCATGGCCGCCGGGGTCGGGCTGGTTGTCCAGGAGGTCCGTTCCTCCCCCCCCCCCCGTCCGGTTCTGTCCTCGTCTTTTTCTTACATGCTAACATTGTTTTGTTTGTTTGAGCAACTTCAATAAAAACTGCAATACCAGAGGAAGTTCCTCGCCGGCGTCCTGCTTTCATCTGAAGCCCAAACCGGACCCCTGAGGGACCTGAGGGAGAACATCCGGAGAACATCGCTTTTCTCCAGCGGAGGAGAGGCCGGCGCTCTTCTCACACTGGAAGGTTCCTCGTTCTACTCCCCTGTGCTTTCACTTTGAGTCAACCAAGGTTGAACTGTGGAACCCAGTGGAGTAGAACTCTGCTGTGAGACAGGTGCTCTCAACTTTTAATTAGAACTTATAATATAAAATATGAACTGATCAAAAACTAAAATTGGCCTGAATTAAATAGTAATTTGTAATCGGTTACCTCAAACCTGGTAACACCAACATCCAGAGTGTTGAACCGACAACCCTCTGATTGGAAGTGAACCAGCTGAATCCCCTCCATGGCCCTTTGAGGACAACGGTGACATGTGAGGACCTTCAGGCTTCACCGCTTCCTGAGGAGGACCCGTCGCTGGAGGAGATGATCAATGGATCAGCAGCGGTGAGATGGAGCTTCTGAGTGCACGGCGTCACATGACTTCCTGCAGAGCTCTCCCCGTGCAGGGCGTTTGCGTGTCATCTGAGGTTCTTCTGGGCGGCGCCCAGAAAGACCACATTTGAAGAGTGACTCTGGCTGGTGATTGGAGGATTTTGAAAAATCTGCTCAAAGATGTTGGCCCGGGAGGTTCCTGCACTCCTGCCACCACGGCGGGGTGAAGATTTGAAGAGCCCAGCCTCTTCAGCGTCGCCTTCGCGAGCTCAGATATTTATTTTTTTATAAACCGCTAACTCGTTGTTATGACGACCTGATGCAACAGCTGTGGGTTTATGATGCAATTTCCCTTGGTGGAGGAGAGAAGAAGCAACGGCAGTGATTAGAACAACTTCCCCGTCCTGATTAACGAGAGGACCATCGAGTTTTTCATGAGTTCACCCTGCAGACTGCTGGGTCCTGGGAAGTGGTTGAAGGTTATCTTCTCAGAATTCAACACATCAGGCGGACTTTTAGGGGGAACATTCACTCAGTCACTCAATCATTTGCAGCCTTCAAACATCTGGACGATGTAGGGTCTCCAGTAAACCTCCTGCATGTGTTTGGACTGTGGGAGGAACCCCACGCAGACACGGGGAGAACATGGAGACTCCACACAAGAAGGAGCCAACCAGGGACCTCCTGCAAGGAGAAGGAGGAGGTTGCAACCACAGAGTTGGTGTTATAAAGCTTACTTGAAGTGAGTGCCGAAATAAAATAAATTTGGGGCTATTGTCAGAAATTGACTGATTTCATTGAGTGGAAACACCCAGAAAAAGTGCATCCTGGTATATCGGGTATATTGACCCAATTCAACCACGAATGCTCAAGTAATTTCCACAACATTTTAAAAAATAGGCAAAAGCAAACTACATTAGAAAAGAATGTTATCTAGCGACAGTGAGTAAGAGGAAAATGAACAGAAAAAAACAGAAAAAACAGTGAAGAAAACTAAAATTGTAAGGTAAAATTTAAGTAAAGTGAATTTGAATTTAATCATCTGTTTACTTAATGTTAAGTTCATTGTAAGTGTCTGTTCGTAGCCTCTCTCGCACCCTCGTATGGTTCTTTCTCAGGGTTTTTCTACATTAATATCGTTATTTTGTGAGTTTTTTCGGGGCGATGTTTGAACAAATTAAGTTGTTTTCTGTTATTTCAAATGAGGAAAATTCCATTAAGATATGCAAAAATCAATATAAGAACCCATTCCTGGAAACACTTCAATTCCTATCTTAAGGGGCCACTGTATTTAAACTTATATTTTATTTTATTTAAATTTAGGGCAGTGATTGCATTAACTTTGATAATGAAAAGGATTATAATCTCGTCATTCCAATGCAATGTGGTTTATTTGTTTATTATTGTTTTATTTTCCATAATTAGCAGAAGGACAATGGATAATTAACGGACTCCACTTGCAGCCAATCGCGGCGCAGTTTGAATCCACCACTAGCCAATGGCGAGCCGCGACCGTTTGAACTGAATGCTGCACCGACCAATCAGGAGCCTTCGCGCCTTCTGTGTCACCAGTGGCTTTTCGCTAGGAGGGAGGGAGTACCTCTACGTCAACCGCTAGCCGAGCCCGCTTTAAAAAACAAAATTAAAATTCAAAGCTTTTAATTTACCGAGCTGTTAAAAAGAAGGATTTATACGTGTCGGACGTGGGGGATTTAAAGATGCTAATTGACGGTAAGTTCTTAACGGCACCCCCGCGACTCCCTGTCCCGCTACGTCTTTGTTGAGCCCGGGCTAACTCCGGCCGGGCTCCGGCTATCTCCTGGAGCGCCAACTTCTTCCCGCTCCTGCCGCGTAGAGGGGGCTGTCTTGGGTGCCTTCAACGGGGCTGTCCGACCCCAGCCTCCCCCGGTTGGCTAACGGGTCAACACGCTAGTTATTTGTTTTTGTTTTTTTTAAACCAGCCCTCACGGAGTTCACTAACTCAACACTAACTTCACAACCAACGGCGCCGCGGCGTATAACGGTAATACGTGCGCACTGCGGGATTTAGACGGCACCGGGTGAGTTGAGTGATAATCCATAGTTGCCGGTGTTGCTAACGTCAGCGGTTCCGTTTTCCCGGTCGCTCTCGCCGGTTCTTGTCGTTTTCTCTCTCCGCGGCCGCCGGTTTGAACGCAATGACGTTTTCCCTCCCTAGGTTCCCGTCGTTCGGGAGCCGCGCCGCGCCGCGTTTGCCCCTGGAGCGCCGAGGCTCCGACGCCGGCCGTTTAAAGACACAGCGACCGCTTTGCACTGGGACTCACGATTGTTGTTGTTATTGTTATGATGCTCATTATTATGCTAATTAGTCATTGACACACACGATAGAAGATAAGGTTTCGGAATAAAGTGTTTCTTTTAATTTTGAAAGTTTGAAAATGTGAAGTTGGGAAGCAGACCATCTGAGAGGAGATGTGGTGCAGATGTTTTGGACGTGCTGAGGATTGCCTGAAGTTCTTTGTATGGAGGCAACCAGGGTGTGGAGGAGAGGGTTAGATGTTGCCTCTTTGTGGTTTTGGTTCTCCTTTCCACCCGAAGCAGGCAGCGCTCCGCCTGGCTCCTCGGTTGGACTCTCAATCTGATTCACGTGCTTCCTTTCAAAGGGGCCTCAAAGCAGGGGAAGGTCTGCTGGACCTCTATTTGAAGCCCCTGCCCGATGGAGAAGCTCGTCGATCCAACGGAGGGACAGAGATCCACCCGGGGTGTGTCACCGCTCACGTCCTCGTGGCTCCCATGATGTCGCGGTGGAGGATTAGGGGTTGTGTGGCTTTCCCTGCCTCTGCTGTAATCCCAGGAGGGGGGACAACCTGTTAGCGGACATCTGCTGTATAGGGTGGATTTAGTAGGTGTTGTAAATGATGGTGCTAACCGGTGTGATTGCACTCAGCAGTGGTTTAGCGTCCGCTAATCTCCCCTCGATCAGAAGGGCTTAGTCTGAACCTGAAGGGATGGCCGATTCCAGGTGAAAAAAAAGAAAAACAACGTCACTTCCAAACGCCGCTATGCTTTTGTGCTTCTGGAATTTCAACGAGAGAGTCGGCGTCCGGGAGGAAGGCTGCGCGATCTGTTTGGAGCAGACGGGTCATCCAGAAGGAAAGTTCTTCCGGTGCCGGCGTGAGACGGGGTTCCTGTGTGGGCTTCGGCCCAGCTGATGTTGAGCCCGGGGGGAGGCCCTGCCATTGTTCTGTCTGCACGGCATGAATGTGGAAACCAGAGTAGACAAGCTACCGCCTGCCCACCAGCGCTGAGCTGCGGTCGGAGCAGGACGTCCTTGCCTTTGGGTAAACCTCGTGGGGACGGGCCAGTCAGCAGTTCTGCCAGTGGTGGTCAGAGGTTCTCCCCGGGAGTTGCTGACCTCGGCCGCTCCCTCGTGGTAATCCCTGGAGCACATCACAACGGGGTTTGTTCGTGAGCATACCACGAAGGAGTACCCTGCTGATGTTCTCGGAGGGGAAGAGGATCGGCCAGGGTGAAAAAGGTGGAGGTGAGAGCAGCTGTGCTCTCTTGGTTTGGACACGGTGGCATTGAGGAGGACAGGAGGCAGGGATGACGATGTGGAGGCTCCTCTCTGGAAATGAGGTGTATGGAGAGGATCTGGAATGAATCCGTCAGAGGGACAGCAGGCAGATGTTAAGATGTTCTGAAGAAAAAGTCACACTGAGATGATTTGACGTGGACTGAGGAGGGATGGAGAAGATCTGCATGGAAGGCTGCTGAGGTTGAAGACCAGAGAGGAGGTTTATGGATAGGGAGTGAGTTGGTGTGACAGAAGAGAGGTAGAAGAGATGGTTGGATGGAGGAAGTCGTAGAAAAAGAAGACATACCAGTTTATATCTACACATACCACACTGGATCCTTCACGACCAATCAGAAGGAGCGTCGTAATCAGTAATGAGGCGTCATAGATTTTACCATGAAGACCTCAGAGGTCCACGTGATGGACGGGTAGACCTGTGGTTGGGGTGGACTGTTGGAGTTGTGTGTGTGTGTGTGTGTGTGTGTGTGTAACTGCCCGATCTGTGTGGACGACAATGAGCTAATTGAAACCCTTGAGATGCCATCAGCGGGGCTGTCATTCTCGCAGGCTGGTAGGTTCGGAGCTCCTGCTGTGAGTAGCATCAGACACTCACAATGCTCCTCATTGTGTCATGGTGTTTCTCCTACTGGGCAACATGAGGAGCGAGCAGGTCCAGAACATCCATGTGCTGGTGGCGCTTGATGTTTGTTGCTCCTCAACCTGCGCTGTTCTTGATCCTCCTGCTGGGACCTCATGTGGTGTGTGGTCCAACCCTCCTTTCCTTAGGTGTGATGACAATGGTAGGCGTGAAGTACCAGAGGGGGGAAATGGTGATGGGCCGCTGGCCTGGCAGCAGCCTCTTCTACGAGGTCAAGGTGCTGGGCTTCGACCCCAAGAGCCAACTCTACACGGTCATCTACAAGGACGGCACCGAGCTGGAACTCAAAGACCATGACATCAGGGTAGGAGTGTGAGTGTGAGTGTGAGTGTGAGTGTGAGTGTGAGTGTGAGTGTGAGTGTGAGTGTGTGTGTGCGCGCGAAAACAGACTTCCAAAGCCGTGTGTTTCTCCTGGTTTCCTTCACAGAGCGCCGCCACCTTCCAGAACCGCACCCGCTCCCGCTCCCGCTCTCGATCACCGGGGCGCCGCCGTAGCCGCTCCCGTTCGCCGGCGAGGACGTCGCGCCGCACCTCCTCCCGCCGCGCCGCCGCACTAGAGGAGGTCCCCTCGCCATCACGCAGGGAACTGAAGCTCAAGGACACACTGGAGGTCCGACTCACCTCCCTGGTGAGTGGATGGTTCCCCTTGAGCTGGGTTCACAGCCTCCAGCCTCGCTGAGGGTTACCTCATCTGTCCCGGATCCTCAGATGCACAACTCTGTCGAGCTTTAACATGTCACTGAAGACTAGCTGAAGCTGTATGAGAAGCAAAAACACAGCAGGCCACAGCCTCCCCATTCCCCAAGCATTCCAGGAGAACATTAGCGACTCCGCTTCAGACCCCACCGCTGTCATGTTCATTGTTTTTTTTGTTGTTTTTTTTTCTTCTCTGCTTTAACGGCCCCCCTGCATCTCCATCCACCCACCCACCCCCACCACCCCCTCCCATTGTCTCTGCAGGAGCAGACAAAGGCCACTGACAACAATAAGCACCAAACCAAAGAGGAGAATAACACGGCTAACCAAGTTAGCGAGGTGAGTGACCACCAGGGGCTCTTTGGTTTCTTCATGGGGGGAGGGGAGGTCCCTGGCTTTCGCGCGTGTGTGTGTGTGTGTGTGTGTGATCGCCCCCATGATGCCCATCACACACACAAGGTTGCAGACCCACTCGTGGTGTGATGTCACCGTCACATGGTGCTCGCCCGCCTGTGTGGAGCACAATGACAGGAAGCCCCCTGGTCCAGGTCTGGGCTGTGTGCTAGGTGAGGCCTGCTGGAATGTCATGATGCGTGCACGTCGGGGGGGGGGGGCTCCCCTCACAAGACCATGCCTCGCTGAGCAGGTCACATGCTCCCCTGGCCCCTCGGCGCCGACCATACTGACAAAGTCCTGCACATGTTCTGGACCTTCGGCGGCCATCTGACGCCTGCCCCGGCACCACGCTGCTGTCTGCAGCCGTCTCCTTCCACGTCTACCCGACGGGTGGAGTTTCCTGGAGATTCTCTGCTCTGAGGGACCAAACAGCTAAACTGAAACCTCAGAGGAAGCATCTTGTGGTGAAGATGTGTGTGTGTGTTCCTGCGGTGTGATTTTTTCCAGACACGTGTATTTGTGTTAGAAGATGAAATGAATGGTATTTTAACTTCTCCAGCCCCCCACGAGGCTTCAGGGCAGGTTTGATCCCCGACTGCTGGGGCGATTGGAATAAAGGGAAATGAAAAGATGTCAAATTTACACACACATACACACACTTCTGCCCCCAAACCCCCAGTGACATCACTGTGACTTTGTGAAGTAAATGTGTCCTGTTTCTCTGTGGGACATCCCAGCTCACTGAGTGACATCACACCACACCCCCTGTGTGACATCACAGCAGACCCCAAACACACACACATGTCCTGAATCAGGACAACTAAAGCAGAGCCCTGATCAGAGCAGGTCGATATCAAGCAGGAAGTGCTCATCCATGCATTCATCCGTGATGTTTGAGAAGGCCGGTCCACCTCCGGGACCTTCCGGCACGGGTGAAACGCCCCCGCCCCTCCTGACGGGATTGTCCGTCTCTCCTCAGAAGCAGGAGACGGCCGAGGCGGAGCCGGAGAAGAGCCAGAGCCGCTACAACCTGCGGCAGAGGAAGAATGGCGGGGAGGCCGGCGACCGAGCGGCCGTCAAAGGGCAGCAGCCGGTCATAGGAGCGGTGGCCGCTGCCAAGGCCCCACCAGCCTCCCCCACCACCCCGCTGGACTTCGGAGGGAAGATTGGTACGTTCTCCGGCTCTCAGACCTTCAGCTGATGTTCAGCAGGCTCCAGAACAGCTGGAGCCCTGACCGGTCAGAACCTGGGTTGGGTTCCGTTCCAGATCAGGCTAAAAGTGATTCAAAAGAAGTGGAGGCGTGAAACATGTTAACCAGCACCTCTGTGTCTCCTCCACCTCCAGGAGCGTACTTCTGGCTGTTCTTCCTGCCGGCGTGGGTCCTCTTCGTGGTGCTCCAGGTCAACCTTGCCGATCCCAGCCTGGCCAACTTCCCCCCTCCCCTGCCTCCTGCCCAGACTCTCTGGGACCCCCAGGCCCTGGGCTTTGTGCTCCTGTGGATCCTCTTCCAAGCCCTGCTCTACCTTCTGCCCGTGGGGAGGGTGAGTCACACACACAGAGAAAATCTCAGCCGGCATCCTGTCTGCTGCCCTCTGCATCTCTGAACCTCGCAACCTCGCGTCATGTGAGCCCGGCAGGAGGCAGCAGATCAGCGGGAACGTTTATCTCCAGGAAGTAGATGTTGATCCTGGAGCGGGCCTGCAGCCCATCCCTACAACCCTGAAGGGATTCCATGACCTTGTTTTGGTGGATTCCATTCCAACACCTGGAATGCGAACCATAAGCCGCTGTGTCATTAAATCCAGCCCGTCTTCATCGGCTTACGCTGATGATGGTGCACGTGGACTGGAGGCTCTCCAGGAGGCCGCAATAAAAAATAAAAAAAAACGCTGCTGCCCCCTGCTGGTCTCTCTGACCTACAACAGCCAACTCATGGACCTCTGAGGAACATGACTTTGAAATGTGCGTGTGTGTGTGCGTGTGCGTGTGTGTGCGTGCGTGTGTGTGTGTGTGTGTGTGTGTGCGTGCGCAGCTGAGCGAGGGGATGCCGCTGAGGTCCGGCCAGAGGCTGAAGTACAGAACTAACGGTGAGTTTGGATCACAGAAGAACCTTGACTTCCCAGTGCACCGGCGTACGAGTCATCTAATCTACGAGTCGACGCTCAGGAGATGTTCAGCTTTGTGATCGGAGCCCAGGTCTGAGTTATTAGCGATCGGGATGACACTTTGACACACACATGACCGCCGCTGTCCATCAGGTGCCGTTTAAAGACAGTGGGACGTGGCACCGTTGCTAGCTAGCCCATAGAAAAACAAAAGCGAGGCGTGCGTGTAGTGGAGTCGTCCGTGAAGAGATGGAGAAGTTGTTATGGGTGAGTTACGGTGATGGAGAGCATCATTTGTGAGAAGGCACGAGCCTCCATGTCCTTTGACAGGACAGCTGAGAAGCTACTCACCCTCTGGGGGTTTAGCAAAGAAGCTACAAATACCGTTCCCGTGGAGAGTCCTCAAAGTGATCTTCTCAGAGGTTTCACACTTAAACAGGAAGCTTCAGGAGGTTGAAGGTTTTGGTGGCAGAGATGAAGATGTGGAGGGTCCTCTTTGAGGAGTGAGGAGGATGGAGAGGATAGGGAAGGAGTCCATCAGAGGGACCGCACGTGTTAGATGTTCTGGAGATAAAGTCACACTGCGACGGTTTGGACATTGACAGAGGAAGGATAGAAGGAGGCTGAAGTTGAAGACCAGAGAGGAGGTTTATTGGTGGAGGGAAAGAGGACAGGAAGTGAGATGGTGATTGGCTGTGACCCCTGGTGGGGGCAGCTCAAGGAGAGGGAGAAGAAGAACCCATATCTGCTCTTTGATTAGTTGTATCAATGAAGGTATCTGAAGGACAGTATTGTCATTTTAGATGTTCAGATGTCAGTTTGTTGTTAGCATGAAGGCGTAGCCTCTCATGCTCCCCCTCCTCCCTCCCACAGGCTTCTTCGCCATGGCGATGAGCGCCGCCGTGGTCGGCGCCGCCGTCTACTGCGACGTGGACCTCACCAACATCCACAGCCGCTTCCTGCAGCTGGCCGTGGCCTCCTTCCTCATCTCCGTGCTGCTCAGCGTCTACCTGTACTGGCGTTCACGCTACGCCGCCCATGACCAGCTGGCCCTCGGCGGGAACTCTGGTGAGAAGGCACAAACACACATGCACGCACACACACCGTCCAGAACTCTTCGGAGGTCATCTCCATCCTCCATGTCTCCAGGAAACGTGGTGTACGACTTTTTCAAGGGACGCGAGCTGAACCCTCGAATCAGAGCCTTCGACCTGAAGTTCTTCTGTGAGATGCGACCAGGACTCATCGGCTGGGTGAGTGGACACAAACACGCACACACACACACACACACACACACACACACACACAAACACACACACTCACACACCATCACTCTGGATGTTCTCCACAAACCACCCCGTGCTCCTCCCGTCTCCTGATGTTCTCCCGGTCAACAAACACCGCCGAGGTCCACAAACAGGAAGTGGGCGTGTGCACGACTTCCTGTCAGCTGAGTGCCTCCTCTGTCCCTCAGTGCCTCATCAACTTTGCGATGGCGCTGGCGGAGATGAAGCAGCAGGGCCTGGAGGCCCCGTCCAGCGCCATGGTCCTGGTCAACCTCTTCCAGCTTCTGTACGTGGTGGACGGCCTGTGGCACGAGGTAGGTGGAGGCCGGCGGCGGCGGAGCTGCTGGCAAGGAACGAAGAGGTCCCTGACAGCTGCCTGTCGTGTGTGTGTGCGTGCGCGTGTGTGTCAGGAGGCCATCCTGACCACCATGGACCTGATGCACGACGGCTTCGGCTTCATGCTGGCGTTCGGCGACCTGGTGTGGGTTCCTTTCACCTACACGCTTCAGGCCTACTACCTGGTGGAGCACCCCAACGCCCTGAGCCCCCTGCAGCTCGCCCTCATCGTCTCCCTCAAGCGTAAGGAAGCCCTCACCGTACGCGAGATGAAGCCGCCTCTTGTCACCCTGGCCTTTAACGTCTCCCTCTGTCTGTCCTTTAGTCGTGGGCTTTTACATCTTCAGGAAGTCCAACTCCGAGAAGAACGACTTCAGGAGGAACCCGTCGGACCCCAAACTTTCCCGTAAGTCCTCCCGTGGGCGCGGACTGTCTGTGAGCGTTTTGGTATCTTCTGGCTGATCCAGTGGTTGGTTTCTGTCCACCTGCAGACCTGACCACCATCCCCACCGCCACCGGCAAGAGCCTGCTGGTCTCGGGCTGGTGGGGCGTCGTCCGTCACCCCAACTACCTAGGAGACCTCATCATGGCCCTTGCCTGGTCCCTGCCCTGTGGTGAGCACGCAGACACACACACACACACACACGTTGCAGGGGCAGGTGGAGGCAAGGAGGAGTCACCTGCCCAGACAAAACAAGATGTCCATCCATTGAAGAATTGGCTCAGTGCTCAATGGTCCTGACCTGGAGAATCCCTGGGTTCTGTCCATGGGAGGTCCTCCATGTTCTCCTTCCTTAGTATTCTCTGTGTGTTCTCTAAATGTTCTCCTCCTTTGGTTCTCGCCCATGTTCTCCATCCTGGGTTCTCTCTTTGCGTTCTCTCCATGTTCTCCAGTCTGGGTTCTCTCCATGTTCTCCTGCCTTACTCTTCTCTGTGTGCTCTTTACATGTTCTCCTCCTTTGGTTCCCTCCAATGTTCTCCTGCCTGAGCCCATTCCACATGTTCTCCTGCCTGAGTTCTCTCTTTCGTTCTCCCCATGTTCTCCTCCTTCCTCCTCCAGTCCAGAACGAGTCATTGGTCTGTTGAAGGCTCTAAATTTTCCTCGGGTGTGAATGAGAAGGTGAATGGTTGGATGATTGACAGCTGAGCGTCTAGGTTAGGCCCCACCCCCCACCTCCACCCACGGCTTCCGACTTATTCCAGCCGAGAAGCTCTGCCGCGGTGGTTGTCCTCGCCCTGACGATGTTGTGTGTGTGCAGGCTTCAGGCACCTTCTGCCCTGGTACTACATGATCTACTTCATCATCCTGCTGGTGCACCGGGACTCCCGCGACACGAGCGAGTGCAGGAGGAAGTACGGCTCGGCGTGGGACGAGTACTGCCGGACGGTTCGCTACCGCATCGTCCCCGGCGTGTACTGAGGCGCCCGCCCAGGACTGTAGCTGCAGACACACCCAGACCTTCAACCTTCTGCTGGGCTCCTCGGGGATCCGGCCCAAGCCCGCCATTGCAGCGCGGCTTTTCTTTTTTAATCGAATGCGGACCATTGGAGCTTCTGAGCGTCTCGGATGTTTGACAGGAAGGAAAGGAAAAGAACACTCAAGATTGGCATCCAGGACTGGACTCTGAAGAATCGCCTTCTTAGATGCAAAAAAAAAAAAAAAAGATAACAAGAATAATAATAGGAAGTTTTTTTGAAGAAAAAGAAGTTTACAAAATGGAGGACAGCGTTTTCTGGGATGCAGCTTGTACATACCTGTTTTATACTTCTCCTCATCTCTCCTTCTGCAATACCCTGCTTGACTGAGATGATGGCTGATGTGAGGCCTCCTGCGATGGAGGCCCTGCGTGCACCCGCTTGCGTGTGTGTGTGTGTGTGTGTGTGTGTGTGTGTGTGTTGCGAAGAATGGATTGAATGTGTTTGGTGAAACTCAGGACCTGCAAGTGGGAGAGCAGCTTCGCTTTTTGGTTCAGTCTGAGTCTCTCCCCGCTTCCCATAGGGGGCGCTGTGGTGCAGAGACATGCACGGACTGTGTGTGTGTGTGTGTGTGTGTGTGTGTGTGTGTGTGTGTGTGTGTGTGAGGGGGCTGTTCTTCACAGCGTCCCCCAGGTGGTGAACATCTTCAAGTGGCTTTGCTTCCTCACCTACCCCGGAGCTCATGTCTTCGCCGTTCCACACGTTCATGTCTTCTAAACCAGTGTTTCCCAACCTTTTCTGAGACGCGGTACATATTTGACATGAGAAACAACCCAGGACACATCAGCAAATAAATATGGCAAAAACTCTGTCCATGAAATAGAAGGAAAGTGTCGTCTCAATTCACTCAGCGTGAAATCTGGAACACAAAGCTGATGTTCTTGCAGGAAGTGGCTGTTTGGATTTAGCCATGAGTTGTTTCTAGCTTTCACAGCTTTCTCACTCGTCTCAGTGGTTTTCTTCAACAACGCTGCCTGTTTCTCAGTCTGTTTACGCAGGTGAACAAAATAGTCAATGTTCTTGTGTTGAAGTGAAGGTGTTTAGTTGAAGTTTGCTCGTTGGACAGCTTTTCCCGGCACACCAGGCAGAACCCAGTGGGCTCTGTTGGTTCCCCAGTAAAAGTGAATCCAAACGCAATCTAACGTTCATTGGATTGTCTTGAGCTCACTTTTTTTTCTTTCTTCTGACCACTGCTCATACTCGGGCCTTCATCCAGGTCAGAATGTTCTTCAGGACCAGAGGGTCCTGATAGAGTACTTTTTCTTTTCAAATATGTATCACTCAGAGCATGCTAATTTCTCTGCCGTTTGAGCAGCAGCAGGTAGATCCACAACTTCATTCCCTGCATGCTGCCCACATAGATAAATGTACGGTATTTACGTTGAATGAATAATTTTTTGGACCAATCAGGAGAAAGTGGATGTGCCGCGGGAAAAAAAAAAAGCGGTTGGGAAACACTGTTCAAAGCAATCACACCACACACACACACACACACACACACACACACACACACACTCGGGCCGTGCTTTCCTCCAACCTGGACAGCCAGACCAGAAGGTTGTGGAGCTGCGGCGCCGACTGGATCTCGTGTAAATACTTTTGTTTTTAAGATGAAGTGAGAGCCTCTCCGTGGTAGAGCGCCGCCGCCCCGTAGATATTTAACGTCCCTGGGATTTCACTTGGCAGGACCGCCGCCGCCCACGTCTCCGGGCGGACGGACTCGTCTGTGAAGGTCACAGATCCAAATAAAGAATTCCAGGATTTCACGCTGCCTCGCACTTTCTTGGGGGGGAAGGGGGTTATGAACACATCTGAACCTTCTGCAGAGTCCACCAGGTGCTCTGTCCACTCAGCCCGTGGAAAGGACGCCCGGGTCACGTCCCAGGGCAGGTTCTGGCAGGAGGGTGAAGGACGGGGAGCAGCTGTCGCCACGGGTGGGGTGGTCTTCACCCACCATCTTGTAAGTGACCTGGTCACCTTGAGATCTTTCCCCGGGTGAATATTCCTACTCTGTAGTAAATCTGAGGAGTGGAGGCCCTTCTGCTACAGCAGGTGAGAACCTCCATTCTGGTGGAACCTACATCTCTGACCGTTCTCACAGCAGATCCAGGTTGACCAGGATCTGTACTGTCCATAGGTGTAGATGATTGAAGCTAACACTTCACATATACTATCATTCCTTGTGCTCAGCTAACCAAGACAAGAGGGCACCTGGAAGGACCAGCTGGGCTCTCCTGAAGGAGCAGGACCTCCAAGCCCAGGTCCGACCAGGTTCTTCAGTTCCATTGCTGGAAGCACACACACACCGGAGTCAGAGGTGTCAGTTCATGGAAGGCTTTAAGAAGATTTATCACAATAAATACAGACATTCCCACACACGGCGGCGGCCATGATGCAGGGTGAAGACACAGACACGGGCAGAAGGTCCTCAAGCTTCAGTCCGCCAGGCTCGGCTTCGGCCCGCCAAACGGCCGGCGGTTCCTCTGGACCTGCAGCTGGAACCGGGAAGCACATTCTCAGCCTCACTTCAGGTGTGTGTGCGTGCGTGCGTGCGTTAGAGCGTGCACGTACCTTGGCCCCCTCAAGGATGTGGGGTTCCTTCTGCAGGGCGTTGTTAAGACCTTCCTCTGTGGTGAAGCCCACCCAGCAGAAACCCCGGTGGAAGCCCGTCTCTTTGTCCTGGAGAAAACGACACACACCAGAAGGTTCCAGACCTGACGGGACCTTCGGCTGGAGACCCCAGGAAGCAAAAGCACTTACAAACGGTAGGAGACACTTCTTGACGGATCCAAACTGTCCGAAATATTCCCGCACACACACTCAGCAACGCACACACACACACAGGAAACCCGTCACATTTTTCACAGTAAAAGCACAGAGTGGAAAAGTAGTGATCGGAAAGGAATGCCTTCGTAGTACTTTTACGGCATCACACGCAGTACCAGTACTATACGAATACTTCATTGAGGTTACAGGCAGTGAAATACTTCCTAACGCACTTTACAAACCGGAAAGAACAAACTTAAACACACAATTTTGGAAAAGTGTGGTTAATAGTTGTGCGTAGGTGCATATGTGCATAAACAGTATTTTAGTTATACTCTTAAGATGTCTTTTTGGTTGTTTATAACTATATTTTGTGCGTGTTAACCCTGGCTGAATAGGTTTGTTGTGTGTGTGTAGAAATATATGTGTGTGTTTAATAAAAAAAAAACCTTCAAACCGGAAGTCGTACTCAACCTGACGCGGCCGCTGTCGACTTTACAGAACCTTCTCCAAAACGATTTCCGGTTAGCAGGAGTTACAAGAACCGCTGATCCCATCGACTATTTTTAATATACATATTTACATTTATTAACAATAATCAATTATTAACGAAGAGGCGGTGTGTGTGGGTTGTGCGCGCCTGCGAGCTCGCGGTGCCGTCAGTTCCCGTCCACGCACGGAGACGCGTGACCGCGGGTCGCTGTCACGTCCCTTTCGCGCCGTGGACGGGTTCTGGCAGCGGGGGACTCACTTCCGGCGAGCGTCCACGGGATCCTGGACACGAACAGCTCGAAGACTCTCCTGGAGGGCGCCGCCATCTTGCCCGCTGGTACCCGGATGTGACGCACTATCCCGCCTCCTTCTTCCTTGTGCGACTTCCTGTCGCGAGCCGCCGTGACATGGCCAAGATGGCTGCCGCGGAGGACGCCTTCCGGAAGGCGTTCAAACTCTACAAACGCCGGAACCCGCCGCCGGACCTCGGCGACGTCCTCGACTTCTCCGCGAGCCGATCATGTGACCAGGTGAGATCGCGGCGGGGCGTGACGTCCCACGTGTCACCGGGTAATCAATCAAGATGATCGGCTCCTAATCGGTGGCGTCCTCGCCACGTGACTTCCCCCGACAGTGACGTCCGACAACAATATGGCGACACGAATCAAAACACCGGCCCAAAAATCTACTCAACAAATGAAGTCAGTCCAGGAGCAGAGAAACTAAACTTTAGGAGTGCAATGCAGAATGAAACGTATGGCGCCAAAGGGATTTATCAATAATAGGCCGAATTTATTTATCCATAATAGGAATGTTTATCTTGCCTGCGTCTTGTTAAACCATATACATTTGTTTATTGTATCAAGGCTTGATGACTTTGTCCGGAACCTCTATTTCAACAAAATAACCCCCCCCCCCAAAAACTTGTTTTCACTAAATTGTAAAATGCTCTTGTTGAAGTGATGACCTTTGTGTTGTTTGGGTCAGTTTGAGTGAATGAATAATATTTTATTGATCCCCAAAGGGGAAATTCGTGTGTCACAATAACAGCTGAGCTCCTGCAACAGGCTGCCGACTTCCAGCGCCATCAACCCAGTTTCGACCCAGTTTCAAAATATCACATTATCAAGCAATAATTTGAGCCAAAACGGAAATCACAAGTTCACCGCCAGCCAACACGCTGACAGCCAGCTCCTCTTCCCATCATGTGAGCTTTCAGCGATTCTCATTTTGCCTCGTTTTCCAGTATAAATGCGCAAAAACAAACGAAGACGGCCGTGTCCACACGTCTGAGGCCAATTCAGTATAGAATCGGTAACTTGCAGAGTGCACATCTCCAACTTGTAGCGGGCAAAGACGCAACCCCACTCAGGCCACCTGACTCTCAAAGAAAGAGGTGTCAGGTCTGAGACAACCGTCCTGTGCTTCAACTGCAATATATGCAGTATAAATATTTGTTCTACTTTTCATTTTGTCTTTGTACAAATGTTCAATTTGCTGAAAAAAGAGACTTTTTTGCCTTTGTTTTGAAGTCAATATATATGGGTCAAAACTGACCCGTAACAGATGTTACGATAGTTAATAATATTAAAATGAAAAATAAATTAAACAAATTCATTTCAGCGATGTGTTTTCAATCCACTCAGTAATAGTCAGGTGACATAAAAACCTCTTATATGTTTATATGATTCTCTTGAGGTTAATTTTACGTTTTTTTTTCATTGAAATCGAGGGGTATACTGACAAAAAAAAAGGCACAGAGGCCACACCAGAAATATTAAAACCAATAGTTTCATGGATAAGAAAGCAAAACAAGGTAATTGAGAGGTGAGAAAAAAATTTGGATGACAGATAATTGTTTTTTGTGCATTTTATAACTAAACCGACCTCTTAACATACGATATGGTAACAAGATTCCTGTGAAATTATCACAGTTCCATAAACAAATGGAAACTGATTTGTACACAACTTCTCACCACACTGTACAATCATATGGAATCATAGATATGTGCTGCATTGCAACAAATCTGTTTTCCAGGGACCGGTTGGAGAAAAGTATAAGGTCAATAACTCACTGGATGGATGATGATGGTCGTCTTTTAGACTGTGAACAATTCTGTACAAAACACGGCTTTAACCCGCCCATATTAGAGTTCACGATGTAACGTAACGCACTGCCCTGAGAATTTGTATTTCTTACCAAAAACATAGTGATGCACCAAACCATACTAGCACCATTACCCTCACTGTCACTCCAGGGAACTTCAATTCTGGACAGAAAATGCAGCAGCAGTGTTTTCCAGAGCATTTGTACCCTGGATGTCAAAGTAAAAATGCTATTTTTATTCAATTTGATAAGAAATTGATAGCCAAATTGAGGACTACGTATCTTACTCTACCTTTACCCCCTAAAGCAAAAGAAACGCACTTTAAAATGATGAACATCTACCCATCTCAGGTACTATTAAGGTCATGCGTTTTGGTTTAGTTTTTGGAAACGAAAGAGGTGAACTCTGAAGAGATGAAATATTTGCCGTTTTATTTAGATGTGAAGAATTGGCCACAATCTTCAACTTTAAAATTTCATTTTAGAAAATAATATACATTTGAATTAAATACTCATTTTCAAAAGCCACAGGGAGCGATCGAAGAGCCACGGGTTGAGTTACACTTTAAGTTCCATAAAGGCTTATTTAAAAAAAAGGCTTTAGTGACGTCACAAAGTTGGCGGCCTGACGTGTGTGTGTGTGTGTGTGTGTGTGTGTGTGTGTGTGTGTGTGTGTGTGTGTGTGCAGATCGTGCCGGTCGACCTTCAGGCGGCGGCAGTGAGCGACGAGGACGCCGCCCGTTCGGGGCTGCGGCCTGTCGACCAATGGCGCGCCTGCGGCCTCAGGGGCTTTCCAGGTGGGTAGCCAGGGGTCAAAGGTCACCCCGGATCTTCTCACCTGGCTCATGCCTCGCCCCCTGACCCCCTCTGTGGCCCCGCCCCCTCCAGGGTTCATCTTCATCTGCGACCCGTTCCTGCGTGGCCACCAGGCCTTCTGGCTGGCCCGCTGTCTGAAGACCTACCCTCAGAAGCCCAACGTCTGCAACCTGGACCTCCACATGGCCCCCGCGGACACGCAGGACATCTGGGGTCGCAGCGTCCCCGTCCTCAGGTCAGAGGAGGTCCCAGCTCCACGGCGCCGGCCCCACGCCTCGCCACGACTAACCGCTTCTCCTGTGCCTGATGGTTCCTCAGACGCCCCGACGGCGGGCCCAGGAGACCCAAGACCCTGCTGGAGCGCCTCAGATGGGTCACCCTGGGCTTCCACTACGACTGGGACACCAAGGTACGCAGCAGGAGGACGCCTGGGCCCACCTCTCCATGTTCTCCTGCCTGGGTTCTCCAAGTTCTCCTGCCTGGTTCTCTGCATGTCCTTGGTCCACTGAAGCTCTGAATGTTCTGTCGGTGTGACTGAGAGGGTGAACAGATGGTTGATTGACAGCTGACCCATCCCGTTCAAGCCCCGCCTCCCAGCGGAGTGTAATCAGTGATTGGCTGTGTGTGCGTGAGGGTGTCCAGGTGTATCTCCAGCTGAAGCAGATGTTCTCCTGCAGACGTATTCTCCCGAGCGTCAGACGCCGTTCCCTCCTGACCTGGCCCTGCTGTCCGGCCACGTCGCCGCCGCCTGCGGGTTCCCGCGTTTCTCCGCCGAGGCCGGGATCCTCAACTACTACGGGTCCGACTCGTCCCTGGGGATCCACGTGGACCAATCGGAGCTGGACCTCAGCAGTCCGCTGCTGTCCTTCAGGTGAGGGGGCGGAGCTTCAGCGCCACCACCGATTACACGCCGGTTGTCAGGAAGACCCACCGTCTCCTCCTGTCTCCTCAGCTTCGGCCAGTCGGCCATCTTCCTCCTGGGGGGCCCGCAGAGGCAGGACGCCCCCGCCGCCATGTTTATGCACAGCGGCGACGTGATGGTGATGTCCGGCCCCAGCCGCCTCCTGTATCACGCCGTCCCGCGCATCCTCCCGCCGCCGCAGTGGCGCCCGCCGCTGGACGCCGGCACGCCCGCCTCCCTCCCGGACGGCGACGTGCTGCTTCCGCTCCCCGAGGAGGACTGGACCGTCTGCTCGCGCTACGGACGCAACTCCAGGGTCAACATGACTGTCAGGCAGGTGATGGCGCCCGGACAGAACCTCCCGCCGCCGCCGCAGAGCGCCGAGAGGAAGAGGACGAGGAGCGGGGCTGAAGATCCCGAGACCTGACGCCTCCATGGACCCGCCCTCCACCTCGCCTCCTCTCCCAGAGGGTCCGCGAGTCCCGATTGGCCGAGGGCCGGACCTCTCGCGGAAGGAGACGCCTCCATTGGCGGGCCGTTGCTTCGCGTGCGTTCGGCCTCAGAGAAATCAACCATCCAATAACAGTTGGTCGAGACGGTCGCCAGGAGACCGAAGGCTGCGGTTGCTATGGCAACACGGTCCAGCCGGAAGCCTCGCATCTGTTACCATGGCGATGTGAGCCCGGTCTCCGACGTTACGTCGCGGTCCGGGTGTGCGGCGTCAACCGCCTTGGTGACACAGGTGCAGCGGCGTCCGGTTTTTGTCACCGCCTGCTCATTATGGGATGGCCCTGGAGGGGACCCGGACAGTTGCAGGGATGGAAAGTGATGAGAGGTTTATTTTTTTATTCTTGTCCAATAAAATGGAGTTCAGGCTGAGGAACTGCAGCTCTTTAAGTGTGACTTCTTTTCTTTAAGCTGTGATGTAACAGCAGGACCCTCTGACATCACTGCTGAAGATCATGGTCATCTTCAAAGACGCCTCCGTCCATCCTTCTATCAGTCCTTCCATCCATCCATCCATCCGTCCGTTCATCCTTCCTTCTATTCATCAATCCTTCCATCCATACATCAGTCAATTCATCCTGCCATCCGTCCGTCCTATCGGTCTATCCTTCTTTCTATTTATATTTTCATCCATCCATCCATCCTTCCTCCTCCTATATATCCTTTATTCATCCTTCCTTCCACCCATCATCCATCCTAGAGATCTATCTATCTTTCCATCCATCCTTCACCTTTCCTTCCATCTCATCCAGCCATCCATCCTTCCATCCACCCATTCGTGTCCTCTTACTTCCGGCTCTCTCCCGTTCCCTCTCCCTTCATCCTTTTTTCTTCTCTCACGCATCACGGCGACCTTGTGTGACGTCACCTCGGCAAAGTGACATCATCGTCGCCCCTCGGGGGGAGGTGCCAAACCGACGTGACGTCAGACGCACCGGCCGACCCCTCTCCCGCGCCTGCGCTCTCAGTCCCTGGGTCACGTGACCGGGGCGCTCCGTGATCCACCGTCCGGCCTGGAAATTCCGGCAGACCGAAGCAGCCGAGCGAGCGACGCGGACCGTCCCGTCTGATATGGCACTTCCTGGTTAGGGCGGAAGGTATTCGCCGGGGGAAATAAAACAGAAATCGTCCGCACTCATCCGTCGTGCGCGTTTGAAACCGATGCGGGATCTCCTCGCCGCGGTTTACCGGATTCCCCGCGGCCGTCGACCGAGTAGCTACTAGCTAGCTAGCTGGTTAGCCGTTAAGCTAACCGCTAACGCCCGGCCATGTCAGCGTCGGCCGGCTGTTCCCCGGCGGGCCACAGTCCGGGCCTCGGCCCCGGAATGTCCATGTTCCGCTGGCTGGAGGTGCTGGAGAAGGAGTTCGACAAGGCCTTCGTGGACGTGGACCTGCTGCTAGGGGAGATCGACCCGGACCAGGTGGACATCACCTACGAGGGCCGCCAGAAGATGACCAGCCTGAGCTCCTGCTTCGCCCAGCTCTGCCACAAGAGCCAGACGGTGTTCCAGCTCAACCACAAGCTGGAGGTAACGAGTAACGATGTAACGATGTACACCTTCTCTCTCTCTCTCTCACTCACACTCACACACACTCTCTCTCTCTCTCTCTCACTCACTCACTCACTCACTCACTCACTCACTCACTCACTCACTCACTCACTCACACACACACACACGGGGAGATGAATTTCAACTGGAGCTCCTGGTCTGGGGTTCCTTCACCAGACTAGGATCTGTGCTGAGATGTTTGTGAGGACACGTGTCCTGCACCGAGGATCAGATCTTCCAGCTGGTGATTGTTGTGGAGATGTCACCGTCACCAGGCGAGGTCAGGAGGCGATCTCTTCGAAACAGAGCCCAGTGTAGGCCCCTGGAGAACCTCGTTGATGGAGATGCTGCTGATCAGTAGCAGTTGACAGCGTGTTTGGATGTGTTCCTCATAGCGCCAGGTCCTTCACCTTAACCCAGATCTCTTTATTAACCCTCAGAGTTTGATTGTTGTCGATACGACCATGTCATTTGAGAAGATCCTCAGTCTATCATGGGGGAGCAAACAGGAGTCATGAAGCTGTGAAGTTAAGCTTCATGCTGTAAAAGCCTGAAGATGTAGTTGAGCAGGAGAAGAAAACCTAGACGTCTGGGTGAAGGTGGATCCGAACTGCCTCTGCTCTGAGATTCTCCCAGAAGACACGAGGTCTTCACTGTGTACCTGAACTTCTCCAGCCTGGAGCTGCCTGACCTCCTCGACCCCGGCTGCAGGTGCTGTAGTTGTGTAGAACCCGTTCTCCGTGTTGAACCAGTTTCTCCTCCCAGAGAGGATTCCTGTGGCTTCTACCTGGGTCTGAGGAGCAAGAACCGGGTTCTGGTTGAGGTGGAACTCTGGCACTCTCTGATCTGCTGCCGCTGCTGGGGACAAACATCTCCAAATGTACTGGAGCAGTAGGTGGAACCTCCTCACATGTAGAAGGTCCCCGGTTGGATTCCCACAGGGGGCCTTTCTGTGTGGAGTCTCCATGTCCTCCTCGTGTTGGCATGGGGTTCCTGAAGGTTCCCGCAGTCCCAACGCATGCAGAAGGTCCAGTGGAGACCCTACATGGTCCAGACGTGAGGATGAGAGGGTGCTGGGATGAATGACATGCAGGTTCTCCTCGTCAGGGTTCTTCTCACCGCTGTCTGTTGTTTACCCCCCCCCAGGCCCAGCTGGTGGACCTGCGTTCTGAGCTGATGGAGGCCAAGGCCGAGCGCGTGGCAGTGGAGAGGGAGGTCCACGACCAACTGCTGCAGCTCCACGCCCTGCAGCTGCAGCTCCACGCCAAGCAGGGCCAGGCGCCGGACTCGGACTCCATCAAGGACCGGCTGGTGAGTACACGCTCTCATCTTTTCTGGAGCTCCTAAAGGGTGCTGGAGAAATTCCTGAAGTCCTGCGAAGGCATCCTGAGGTCCAGGGAGGAGCCCATCGGGTCCCTGGAACCTTCTACGCCGAAAGCTCTTTGACCTAAGCAGGCAGCTCTGTGATTGGTCCCAGGGTGGTGGCTCCTCCCCCTCAGGGTGCATCCAGCCAAGGACGGATGGAGGTGCTGAGCTTTTGGTGGACGTTCCCTCCTGCATGTCAGGAACCTTCTCTTCCTCTTTCTTCTCCCTCATGCCCGGGTCCTTGTGTCGGATACTCTCTCGCCGAACTGTTAGCAACGTAGCTTAGCAACCCAGCTTAGGAGCCACAGAACATCGTCCGTCGACAGGGGTGGCGTTCAATGGCAACCTGTAAACCAGAGTTTCCCGTACGGCGCTACTTTACTTGGGCCCTCTGTCCACCGGCGGTGAATCCAACGTCAGAGTGCGGGTCTGGAATCAGGCAGATGATCGGAGCTCCTCGGCTCCATGAGTCTGGTTCGGGACCCACTTAGGTTGGCAGTAGACCATTGAGGTCGCTGAGATCTTCATCCAAAAGTATTGTAGATGGTACAGGACTCAGGTTTGTTCTTAAAGTTGAAATCCCAAACACGCAATGAAGCACTGACGAAGTTCTCCACGTCCGACCCCCTTTAACCCCCCTGAGATCCACCTGTGGCCCTCACGGGAGAGCTTCTCCTCCAGAGCTGCCAGAATAACCCCTCCCACCCCCTGCTGCTTTTAATGAGCACCCAGAAGAACCCAAAGCCTGTTGCTTTTCTAATCCCTGACCTCTTTTTGTTTCTTCTTCTTCTTCTTCTTCTTCTTCTGCCCTTGTTGTTCTCTGAAAGCCTGCGCCTTCCCTGGAGGACCTGGTGAGTGTGACCACGCCCGCAGACCCCCGCCTCGCCTCTGCTTGCCAATGTTTAGTTTGGACGGCGGTGTGCGTTGCTTCACCCCACACAAGTGGAGATCCGCTGGTGTTATTTTTTTTTTTTTTTTACGGGCCGGTCTAACACCTGGATCTGAACCACTCACACGCGCACACACACACACTCTCACACACTCACATCATTGCCAGAAGGCATGGATGTGAGTGTAGAGCCAGCAGAACCCCGACCCCCCCCCGGTGCTCCTCGGCCTTTCCCGCAGTAGAGGATCGAGAAGAGCAACACCGAAACCCGGGTCCTCCTGAGGCTCCCCGTCCTCGGGCTAATCCAGATTGAGCAATCTGTGCTTTTACTTAAAGGGATTGCTGCTCGCAATTATTTCCATCCATTAGGGAGGGGATAATCCCGGGTTTATTTCCCGACGGGAAGCTAAACTACTTAGCGCGCTAACTGCGCTCGGGACGACGGGTCCAATGACCGGTAAAGAGGTCACGCGCTCCGCCGAGAGTCCCTGGAAAACAGAGAAAACAGAGCTGCGAGCAGAAAAGTATCTGGGCCACCTCTTCTCACCGTGTTGCCTTCAGGGACCGCTGCCCTGTGCTGGAAACCAGGCGTGCGGGCGGGGCCGGGGAGCGCTCGTACACCCTCAATTTGTGTGTGTTAACAAAGGTGTGGCATTAACCCCCTCGGAGGAGGCTGTCGGTGGGTTTCAGAGGCTCAGAAGGGTGACGGACCCGCCCAACCAATGGGCTGGGGAATCGTGGGTGGAGGATCTGGATGGAGGGCGAGGTTGGGTCCGTGGTTGGACCCGTCCCAGGACCGACGGGCCCGGGACCTCTTGTCCGTCACCTGTCCGGGAGCCTCTGCCAGCGACCGACAGCCCTTCGAACCGCCGTCGCGGTCGGTTCGCGGTGCGTCCGCGTTGCGTGCGTGCCGACGTGCGGCGCCGGTCCGCAACCTCAGGCTTCGGCCGCTGACGTGCGACACCCGCGTTTTGCAGGAGCAGGAGCTGGAGGCCAGCAAGAAGGAGAAGCTGGCCGAGGCCCGGCTGGAGGCCGAGGTCAGGCTGTACAAGAAGGAGAACGAGGCTCTCCGGAGGCACATGGCGGTTCTCCAGGCGGAGGTCTACGGAGCCAGACTGGCCGCCAAGTACCTGGACAAGGAGCTGGCCGGGAGGTAAACACCTGGAGCTCACGTCCAGCACCAGTCCCCGAACCACATACCTTCTCTAAAACCATAGGAAGGGGTCTTTGTAAGCCTGAAGGAACCACAGGTGTGCTTGTATGAAAAGCCCTGTGGGACCACCAGGGGCTGAAGGTACCCCATTTCCAATCTGCCAGCCACACAGAGTACTTCCAGAACCTGCTGCTGTGGTACTCGGAAATTGTCCTCCGAGTACTCCTAAGGAGTACTTGGTGGCTGTCTCTGTGGTGATATGTTGCTTCCGTCCTGCAGGGTGCAGCAGATCCAGCTCCTGGGCCGCGACATGAAGGGCCCGGCGCACGACAAGCTGTGGAACCAGCTGGAGGCCGAGATCCATCTCCACCGCCACAAGACGGTCATCCGAGCCTGTAGGGGGCGCAACGACCCCAAGAAGCCCCTGCCCTCACCCGTGGGCCACGTGAGTGGAGTTCGAGCATCTCATATGTCGTTCTGGAAAGTCTGGAGAAAAGGATGAGATGTTCATATCCTGAAGCAGAGCTCCATCATTCAATGTTGTCCATCATTCAATGTTTCCTGTGCCTGCAGGACCAGGAGATGCTGAAGAAGACCCAGGGCGTCGGTCCCATCAGAAAGGTGTCGCTGGTGAAGGAGGACCACGAGGGCCTGGGGATCTCCATCACCGTAAGAAACCCTCCCGAACCTCCTCGTGGAAGAGGAACACCGCAGAACCAGAAAAATCACCCTGTCCTTCAGTGTCATGTCTTCTCCACCCCACTGGGGGTTCTCTGGGTTCTCCTGCTTCTCCATTCAGGCTCCGCCCACAGTCCATAAACATTCAGCAGGTTCATTGAAGACCCTTAGATGAAAGCTGGAGCTCAGAGGTACTATGGGTAGATGACCTCATTCGTCAGTTAGCTTAGCACAATAAGTACTAGCCTACCTCCATCGGCGGTCATTGAAGACATGTAACCATCGAGGCGAGAGGCGGGGCTTGACCTAGACGGGTCAGCTGTCAATCATCCAACCACCCACCTTCTCATTCACACCTTTGGACCATACCAAGTCCTCAGTGAACCTGCTGACTGGTTCTGGACTGAAGTTGGAGAAGGTGGAGAACCCAGCTGAATGGAAGCAGGGAAACAGGAAGTAGCGTTGCGATCTTCTCTTGGAACGTTGGGGTTCTTGAAGACCTGAGAGGAGATGTTCTTGCGGTGTTCCCTCAGGGCGGGAAGGAGCACGGCGTCCCCATCCTGATCTCGGAGATCCACCCCAACCAGCCCGCGGACAGGTGCGGCGGCCTGCATGTGGGGGACGCCATCTTGGCCGTCAACAGCATCAACCTGCGTGACGCCAAGCACAAGGAGGCCGTCACCATTCTGTCCCAGCAGGTAACGTGCACACCGCGCACGGTCATGGTCACGTGCATGTGCGATCCCCCCCCCCCCACACACACACACAGGTGTCTCAGAGCGTGCGCTGGCCTTGCAGGGCGGCCAGATCGAGTTCGAGGTGGTCTACGTGGCCCCCGAGGTGGACAGCGACGACGAGAACGTGGAGTACGAGGACGAGAGCGGACATCGCTACCGCCTCTACCTGGACGAGTTGGAGGAGGGCAGCGCCGCGCCACCTAGCAACACCGCCGCCTCACTGCAAGGTCTGACCCGGACAGGCTAACACCGATGCTAACTCTTGTCGGGGCAAGATAGGCCACCGTCCTTCTGTTACCCTAGAACAGCGGCTCTTAACCCGGGTTGGATGGAACCCCAGGGGTTCGGTGAGGTCACGCTTGGCCATCATTGGCTGCAGCTGATCTCGCTACTTGGCTTGGCCTAGTTTGGTGCGCTCGGCCATCGGGATGTTACGTCATGTGATTTCTCTCTCCATATTGGAGTCCCTTCAGACAGACTGTGTCCAGCAGGAAAAGAAAGTGGGCAGACGAATATGTACAATATGGATTTCCATGTGTGACGGAGCTGAATCCTGTAGGAGCCATTCTAGTCTGGCACCGGCAACACGAAGGGAGTGATGTTGATGCACGGTTCATTTTGTGCAGCAGTAAAACATATGGAAGGGCTCCAAAAGTGAGGATTTTTATACGAGGGGGCAGCAATATTGAGGAGTGGTGCAACTTTTCTGTTGGACTGAATTGATCCATTGTCATGTCATCAAAGGCATCACTTCTTTTCATCATCTCAGCAAAATTCATTTCAACAATTTATTCCAAAAAAAGTTTGGGGGAGGGAAATAAAACAAAGTAGTTAAAACTTAACAATAATGGAAATATATATATATATATATATATAGTAATTTTGCATATCAGGTTTTATTAGAAAATCCACTTTTTTGTGCCTAGTATCAAATAATCCAACGAAAAAAACGTTACCTCCAATAGCACATGAAAAAATAAAGTATTATTTATGGGTTGAAAATAATGCAGTTCATTTTTTATTAGCGATTTTTTATTTATTTATTTTTTATTTATTTTTTTATTTAAAGTTCTGTTTTTTAAAGAAAATATTTTTTTTTAACACAAAAATGAAAGATCCGCATTTTTTGAGCCCCACTGTATTTATCTATGTTTTGAATTTAAGTTCCTGTTCAGTAGGTTGGCTGAACTCACATGTGAAGTTGATGGGGTTCAGGATCTCCAACAAGGTTAAGAACCACTGATCCACACTGACCCCTGGAACACACAGAGCTAGCTTAGCATTGCAGCGTGTGGTTAGCCTCACGGTGTGACAGGCTAGCTCGGCCAGTGACGTGCGAAGGAGCCGGAGTCAGATGTTCTTTATATCTCAGGTTGCTTCGGTGAGAGGTTCTCCAAGTGAAAGGTGGGTTCAGACAAACAATCTGAAGGCGTCATGAGGCTCAGCAGATGTTCTGATGACCTGAGGAAGCTTCAGCTCAAGGGCTTTACGAGGTTGAAGAAGGTTCAGGCAGACGTTCTCAAGGTGTGATGAGGCTCAGCAGATTTCCTGAAAGTGTGAAGGAAGCAAAGGCAGATGTTTTGAAGGTGTGAAGGAAGCAAAGGCAGCTGTTCTGAATGTCTGAAGGAAGCCCAGGCAGATGTTCTGAAGGTGTGATGAGGTCCAGGCAGATGTTCTGAAGGTGTGATGATTTTCCTCCACCTACAGCTCTGGAGAAGATGTCCCTGAAAAGCGGCCAGGAGAACGGCGACCCCGGGCTCTGCAGCGAGACGCCGTCAGAGGAGACCCCCTCCAGGCCCCCCGACACCGAGGGCTCCGCCCCCGCCTAGAGGCCCCGCCCCCAAAGCTGCCCGGCAGGAGGACCTTCTCAGAGGACTCTTGGGCAGAACCTTCATGTTCCTATTTCCTCAGTGTTGTGAGTGTTGAGAATGGGGTGGGGGGGTAATGGGGGGGGGGGGGGGGTTGGGGGGGGGGAGGGGGGGTGGGGGGGGGGGGGGGGCGGGGGGAAAGGGGGGGCGGGGGGGCGGGTTCAACCCT
>CAAKHD010008231.1:1374-11773 GCA_901007705.1 Fistularia tabacaria
ATTTCCTCCCCTCCCAAACGCCCCCCCAAAAAAAAACCCCGCTCCCCCCTTGGGGGTAAACTGGTCCCCCCCCCCCCCCCTCCCCCCAGGCTCCTGCTTCCTCCGCACTGACCAGCTGGACGGGGAGACGGACTGGAAACTACGCCTCCCGGTGGCCTGTACACAGAGGCTGCCCACCGCCGCCGTGAGTCCCACTACATTTCTGAAGTTGTGAAGCTCTTCTTTTTTCATTTTAGCTTAATGTGATTATTTATTTGACTTTTCACTTTTCCACACTCACATTTCTTCAATTTTTTTAATTCATTTTTATCGACAATTCATTTTGAAATTTGCCGTGAACGTGTGTTTCCCTCTCTGGCGTCCGTGTCCCTCAGGACCTCCTGCAGATCCGATCCTATGTTTACGCTGAAGAACCCAACATCGACATCCACAACTTCATCGGGACTTTCACCAGGGTGAGCGCGCCCGCGCGCGCGCACACACACACACACACACACACACACACCCCCTCTCTCACTCACTTTGTGTGTGTGTGTGTGTGTGTGTGTGTGTGTGTGTGTGTGTGTGTGTGTGTGTGTGTTACAGGAAGATGGCGACCCTCCCGTCAGTGAGAGTCTCAGTATAGAGAACACCCTGTGGGCCAGCACTGTTATTGCCTCAGGTAAATGTCTGTGTTGAGTCTCTGTCCTCATACGCCTTTATTTTTTCCACAATACTTTGTGAGTGGTCCGGCCACTGCCTCCCCCAAGCTCGCTGACTGTAGTTTGTTGCCCTTTTGCCGGTAGTTTCCCATTAATTTAATAATTTCTTAATCTATGCCCCTTTTTCCAAATTTTTTACCGAATTTTAATTAATTAAATTGAATAGATACTTAATTCTCATAATAATAAATACTTTTTTTTCATAACTTCTTAATCTATGCCCCTCTTTTTCCAAAATTTTTACTTAATTTCTTGGTGATTTGGGTGGAAATGAGTCTTTTAGATTAGGATATTTGTTCATGAATTTTTACACGATTGTTTTTACATATTTTCCAATTATTTCTTAATTCGGATTTTTTTTTAAGGATCATTAAGTGTTGTTTCATGCATCAGGTGACCTCTAGTTGTTTTGCCTGGTAGGTTTCAGCCGTGGTTGATTTCAAGGTCATTCATAGCAAACGGAAGTGTTTCAGGTTTTTTTTGACATTGCTTAACTGGCACAAGTAAACCTCTTTCACCCTCTTTCAAACCTCTTTCAAGTAACCTCTTTAATTTTGACTTTATTAGTAAGGGCCGCTCGGCAACGGGAAATAACGGGTCCATTAAGATGCTTTGCGCCCGATGCGTCCCGCCGTCGCGGGCCCGCCCGCAGCAGCGCGATCCGCTCTAAGCCGGCGCTCACACCTGTTTCCCATCACGTAATTGGAAATCGGCGTCTTCTGTTCCAAAATGACATTCTTCATTTTAACAAGTCCATTCATCTGCGGCCGGAGCGTCTGGGAAACGTCTTCCCCGACGTCTCCCGAGTTTTTATGTCGCCCCTTTTATCGCGGCAGCCCCTGGGGCCGCATTTCAGCACGTCTCCCTCCCTTGCAGGCACGGTGGTAGGGGTCGTGATTTACACCGGCAAGGAGCTGCGCAGCGTCATGAACACCTCCAACCCCCGGCACAAGGTACAGTAAGTGCGAACGCCCGGGAGCACCGACACCAGCTGTTTGCCATTTCCCGGGGTTATTACACGTGTATCAGTGTGTGGGACCGGGTCGACCCACGGTAGATGAGAACTTTATTTAAAATAAGGGCTACTCAAGGGGTCCTTGTTACTTTCTTTCTTTCTGTCTTTTTTTTTTTCCAAATCTCCGGCTTTAATAGCACCTTGAGTGAAACCCAAGTTCCTGCAGGACGTCTGCAGAAACGTGTGTGTATTTTAATAACCGACCTGCAGCAGAGCAGCCCCTCAATGTGTGTATCAGATTGCGGGGATTCGTCACTCGAATGAGCCTTAATGATGCTTCCTGTAACCGCGGCGACAAAATAAAGACAAATAAACCTATCTATAGATCAAATCGGGGGGGGGGGGTTCCAACCCCTGAGCCTGAAGGGTCCGGTGAAGCAGCAGCTACATCTGGACCTCCTCTGGGAAACGTATTCACTTCACATTATTGTTTTTCCAAAAGATCAAATTGAGAGAAATGGCCATTTTACCTTTTATTCAAAAAGAAAATCTGCTGTGATATTCGTAGTGTTGTGATCACCCTTTGGAGAATCGATTTAAAAACATTGATCTTAATCACCCTGCAAGGAGAAACCAAATGTAGGAGAAGAAGGGTCAAAGCTGCGCTCCTTACTTTCTCCGTGCATTCACAGGTGGGGCTCTTCGACCTGGAGGTCAACTGTCTGACCAAGATCCTGTTCGGCGCCCTGGTGGTGGTCTCTCTGGTCATGGTGGCGCTGCAGCACTTCGCCGGCCGCTGGTACCTTCAGATCCTGCGGTTCCTGCTGCTCTTCTCCAACATCGTGCCCATCAGGTGCGGCAGGTCGGCCGGCGTGTCCCAAAAACACGCAGGACGTTCCCCGGAGACCCTGACCGAAGGAATGAGAAAATGATTGATTGTATGAATGGTTGTATGTCTCAACATGAAGTGTGAATACTTGCATGTATATGTGATTTGTGAATGGTTGTATGTCCAATGTGAAGCATAAATGACAAAGTGAACCTTAGCACGTCTCTATATGACTTGGTAAATGACAGGGTGAATAGGTGTGTCTATATGGTGTGTGAATGAGAGGGTGAATTGTTGTATTTCTCCAAATTATGTGTGAAGGAGTCGATGAATGGTTTTATGACTGATGCGTGAATGAGTGAGTGAATGCTATTACGTCTCTGACTTGTAAATAAGAGTGAGTGGTTGTTTGTCAACTCATGATAAGTGAATGGGACGATGAATGGCTGTGTATCTATAGAGCGTGTGAATGAATGAGTGAATGGTTGTTTGTCTCTATATGACATGTGAAGAAAGTGACTGAATGTATGCCCCTGTATGATGTGTAGATGAGAGGGTGAATGGTTGTGCGTTGCCTCATGATGGATTGGCGACCGGTCCAGGGTGAACCCTGCCTCTCGGCCAATGACAGCTGGGATGGGCTCCGGCATCCCTGCAACCCCTAGTGCAGCATAAACCGCATGGATTATGAATGAACGAATGAATGAGTAATGCTCCTGCGGCAACACCTAACCCCCCTCCCCCCTCCCTTCTCCCCCGGCGCAGCCTGCGGGTCAACCTGGACATGGGGAAGATGGTGTTCAGCTGGATGATCAAGAAGGACTCCAAGATCCCGGGCACGGTGGTGAGAGCGAGCACCATCCCCGAGCAGCTTGGGCGCATCTCCTACCTGCTGACGGACAAAACAGGTGGGCGGGGCTCCGCGGCGGGCGGGCGGGGGGGGTATCTACATAGGGTATCTATGTCCTCACCTGGAGTCCCAGACACTTTGACAGAATATACTCAAGTGTTGCGGTATTTCCATTTCACTTCATGGCCCTCTGAGAGCTTCTCCCCCCCCCCCCTTCTATCCTATACATGAAGTGCCATCAGATACCACAGGTACTACATCTTACCTTTGTCCATTCCCTCTTGAAATGTGGGCCCTGGGGTCGTGTCATGTCCTCCGCGGCGCGGCTCAAAGAGCCCGCCGTTCCGGTGCGGCGGGGTTAAAGTGAGACGTAGTAGCTGGGAGGATTTAGCCAGGAAGTAACCGGGAGGACGGTTTCCGTGTCTACCCCTCAGACCTGCACACACACACACCGCCTGAGCACGGGGACATACAGATTTACTGCCTCCCACACCAGTAAAGTGGATCGGCCAGAAGCCCCCAGTGGGGTCGGCGGGTCGGGGGGGCGAGGCCCCTCGCTTCTTTGTGATATACTGGACCGGAACACTTTTAAAGTGAGTGCGAGGTAAAGAAGGCTCCTGACCTGCTTCTTGGATGTTTTTCTTTTTCCTCTTCTCTTTCCACATGTGGCAAGAAGCCCATACAATTAAAAAAAGGTATATTTTTTTAATGATGGTCAAATATGATCCGGACACTTTTGATGGATGAAATAACAGCAGAAGAGTATTTAATTTTATTTTTTATTATTATTTTTTTTCAGTTTGCGGTGCAGTGTCGGAGCGCTATCCGCAGTACATCTGGATAGAAACTCAAATTTGAAATGAATTCAGACAAAGCAAATCATATTTTTGAACCCAGCATTTTAAACCTGCTACTGTTTTTCGTAACATGATGCAGCTGGAACACCCGAAACACATCATCTCAGAAATACCTCACTCAATCAATAAGTCAATCAATAAATCAAACACGTTGACACGTCCATGTGAGGACCAACACTCGACCAGATAGGAACATGTGAACGTTGATGACTAGCTGGAATTGTAGATACAACAAACTGATCAGGTCCTCAAAAGCTAAATATTGATCCGTAGAGTTTCCTTACACCGACGGCGGTACTGATCGTTGATCGGCCGAAGCTATCGATCCAGCTCCAGGTTGCGGGCGTCCCCTAACGTGACCTTTTCCCAGGGACCCTCACCCAGAACGAGATGGTGTTCCGGCGACTCCACCTGGGCACAGTGGCGTACGGGATGGACTCCATGGACGAGGTGCAGAGTCACGTGTTCAGCGCCTACACACAGGTACGACACGCTTCCACGTGTGTGTGGGGAGTGTGAGCATGTGTGTGTGTGTGTGTGTGTGTGTGTGTGTGTGTGTGTGTGTGTGTGTGTGTGTGTGTGTGTGTGTGTGTGTGTGTGTGTGTGTGTGTGTGTGTGTGTGTGTGTGTGTGTGTGTGTGTGTGTGTGTGTGTGTGTGTGTGTGTGTGTGTGTGTAAAAAAACAAAAAAATTGAAATTCCAGCCGCTTGGGAAAAGAGCAAAGTAAACAAGCGGGTGCATTGTGACAGGAAAGATATCGGCCCGTGATTATTGTTGCGTCGAGTGCTTCCTGACCTCGGACGGCGGTCTTTGTCCCCCCCGTGACACCGGGGTCGGCCAAGCAGGAAACAGGATTAGCCCACGAGCAAAGCGCCGACCGGACTTCTTTAATGATGCCACCATTAACCCCTTGAACGCCCTGCCTCCTAAAAATAGCCCGGCGGTCACAATAGGGACGCACTTTGACTTCACACATCTGGTTGTCCTTACTTGGGGGAGGGAGGGGCTGATTAAAATCACCCCTCGGTATTCTGTGTGTTTAGAATAACCGTGTGTGTGTGTGTGTGTGTGCGTGTGTGTGTGCACATTTACTTTTTTTTCTGGGTTGGAAACTTGAGCTTTTTTTTTTTCAACCAACCAATCAATCAATCAATATCTTCAGCTTTAATAAACACTCAAAAAAAACCTTGAACACGACAAAGAGCTCCATTAGGACGGAGCTCTCGCCGCCCCAGCTTTTAGTATAAAATGGTAAATCCTGCTCGAAAGCCTGAATATTTTCGTGCAACATCCCATCCAGATGATGGATTTCCTGTCCTTTATACCTCTTTTGGGTAAAGTGCTTTTACACACAGAATTGTAGATATACATACATCTATAATAAAAATGTTGGGTAAAGAGCTTTGTGCGGGTAAACGCTGCTGTTGTTTTAGCGCCCCCGGGTGGTTTCCCAGCGTTTCTGTGAAATAAGTCCACCCGGAGTTCCGGCTTCCCTGCCTGCCGTTGATCCCTCCGCCGCCGTCCCCTGTCGTCTCCAGCCCTCCCACGACCTCCCGGCATCCAGGGCCCCCGGCGCCACCAAGGTGCGCAAGACCATCAGCAGCCGAATCCACGAGGCGGTGAAGGCCATCGCGCTGGTCCACAACGTGACGCCAATCTACGAGTCCAACGGCGTGACGGACCAGGCCGAGGCGGAGCAGCACTACGAGGACACCTGCAGGGTTTACCAGGCGGCGAGCCCCGACGAGGTACGGCCGACGGACACGAACGTTCCCGGCGAGCGGGAAGGAGATGTTTGTCCTCGCGGCTCGTTCTCGACACAGCACCGTCGGGGCAGAACTTTTTTCTCCTTTGGTGTCCAAAGACTGTTGTGTGATTGGTCAGACATTTGAGGTGGGCGTGGTTAATGCAGAAAAGCAGAAGCGCTCTCATTCCCGCTTTTCTACAAATGTAGAGACCTTCTCTGCGACCGCATTGCTTTCTTCTCGTCCAAACAGAGACACGGGACGCGATGCGATTGTGCTCGGACATGGATGTTTCTGCTCCACTTTTCATTGAAAGGATTTGGAGCTGATGGCCGAGCTGGCCGTGGCTTGACAGTCAACTTGAGAGTTAGCTATGCTGCAGAAGGTAGCTAGAGCCAGAGAGTTAGCTATGCTGGGAAAGTGAGCTGGAAGAGTTAGCTATGCTGTGAAAGTTAGCAGGAGCCGGAGAGTGTGCTATATTGCAAGCATGTGCTTTTGCCAGAGAGTGAGCTATTGCCCGATGCTAAGCAGAGCTAGCTGTGCATTTAGATTCAGCTGTTTTCTAACCAAGAGCTATTGACTCAAAGCTAGCTGTACCCTTAGCTTTAGCTCTAGCATTGGACTTAGCGGTAACATTAATCTGCAAGCTGAGCGTTAACTTTAGCCGCCTACTTAGCCTGACAGCTAACTTTAGCAACGGTTTGTCCAGGATCTTCTAACCTGCAAACTGCTGGTCTTAAATATTGCCTCGAAATAGATTTATTGATATGATTATCATGATTTTTTTTTCTTTGTTTATCGTGTTCAGGCAAAGCATATGTTTAATAACTTATCAGCTATAAATGATGAGTTGTACAAGTCCTCCTCGAGCCCCGGGACTTGTTTACTTTTACACGCCGTCCAGACCCAGTGATGGATTAACCCTGTAGAATAACACCTATTTATGGCGTGTGGAGACGCGCACTCACACATCTCCCAGCGAAGACACAGCTGCGGCACATCCATTCCCACCGTGCAGCGCCGACACACACGCGCATGCGCAGGCACCCACAGGCCGTCACCTGTTCGGGAAGCGGCACTCAGCCGACATAAACAAGACCGCGTCCCTCAAGGCCGAGGCTCTTTGTGTGTGTACTTGTGGTTGGGGGGGGGGTCACCGTGTCGAGTGTCTCCGCCGCCCCCGTCCTCCGGCGGCCGCAAGTCAAACGCCGCCCAACATTTATGTCCCTGAGCGGTGTAAAAGGCTTTGAACGCCAGGAAAACGTCTGATGAATTTGACTCGATCCGCTTCCTGCCGTGTAAATACGGATTTCCTTAATGTGCTCCCCCTACTCCCCCCTACTCCCCCCTACTTCCCCTCCCCTCCGACCACCATCGGGTGGCTCCAAAAAACCAACGGCCGTTGTTGTGTTGTTGTTTATGTCGCTGGATTAAAACCGACGCCTCACCCGCGCGCCAGCCCGATGGGATCCGTCCGGACCCTCACTGACAGGAAGCCCGCTGCCGCCGCCGAGCGTGTGGTTTTTATTACTGCTGTCAAAACTGAGAAGTTACTGCCCTCCCGGGGGTGAAACAGTAGACCGGGCTGGCCGTCGGCTTGGACAGCCCAGAGGAGCCTCGCGGTTTGACATGCTCGTGTTGTTACTAATGGAGGAAGAAGGGAAACAAAACAAAGCATCGCGGTTTTCTTGTCTCCGCTGATTCGAGGAGAACTCCTGATCTCACCTCCTCTCTAACGTGAATTCCATCTCAAACCTCTAACTTTGTATTTGATTTGGTTCAATTTCAAGTTGTTTTTTTTTCCAGTATTTTATCTTAGATTTAGTTGTTTTTTTATCTATACTCGGGGTTATGTTGAGTATTTAAGGTACGAATAAATGTTGTGGTTTCTCCCATTCAACCTGGACGACGGCCTTTTGGCTAACAACAGATATTTATTCCTTGGAGTATTTATTTGTTTATTTATTTTCCTGACTTACAAGTGATCTTTCATAAACTTTCAAGCAAGACATTGATTTTATTTAAAAAAAAAATAGATCAATGAATAAATAAATAACAATAAGTAGATAAATAGTGAAATAAATCAATAGAAAATACATTAATAAATAAATAAAAATAAATAGATTGTTATCAATGAATATATAATCAATAAATAAATAGGTTTTCAATAATCTGCGTTAAATACAATGGAGTCACTGTTGAACCTTGCCATCAAACCATAATTTTTTTTCTAATTTCTGAAATTTAGAAAAACCTTGTAACCCCCCCAGTGTCCGCGTACATTTCCTGGAATTTTCAGATTATTTCTTGTTGTTTATGAAGTTGTTTTCTCTTGTTTTCAGGGTTTTGTGTCTCATTAAAAAAAAAAAAATGAACATTTGGGTTTTTTCCCAATCCTAAGGAAATTCTCTCTCGCTTTCCAGTGAGTTTAGGTCATTCTCACTTTGCAATTATCCAATATTGCGATTCCCTTGTTTTTTGGCCTATTTCGATGCAGTTTGCAACATTTTTGGACTCCCGGCCGCGACGCCTCGTTGCCCTCCTCCCACTCGCCAATTACCTCATTACAGATATCGTCGGTGATTCAGGAAAATAAACGTTTTTCTCCGGCCTATTTATCTAAATGTTATTTTGTAAATCACCAAGGCGTGTTGAAGTAAAAATGATTGGAGACAGCTGGGCAAAAAATAATTCTATTTTTTTTTTTTTTTTTTTTTTTTTATGTTGGAAATCGGCAGCCGGTCCTCTGCTGATTCGGTGTTATATAAATAAACTGTAAGTGGCTCCAGATGCCGCCATAACGATGCGGCACTGCTGCGGCGGGGGCCGGCGGTCCGCAGCGAATATTTCTGGACGGTGACTCAGCGCCGAGCTTCACATTTCCCAACCCGGACGGCAAACATGACGGGCGGCCGGGGGGGGGGACCCGGTGTGACGCGAGAGTGGCCCCTGGGGCCGGGCCGTTGTCCGACGCGTTCGCCGTAGTTTCCAAAATAAGCAAAGAGGAGCCGCTGTTGTCGTCGTCGTTGTCGTGTGTCATCTGCGTCCACTTGGCTGTCGGTCCGTGAGCCCTGTCAGGAGGGCCGTGATGAATTGGGTTTGCCGACACGCTTCTGGTCTGGGAGTGATTGACACACGCACATGTTAATGCTACATCCTTCAATGCGTCCTCAAAAAACATTTTTTTTAACTTCACAAATGTTTATCGATCGATAGCCTCAAGTGCAGAGAGTGCAGCCGGCCATCGATCGGACCGGACGGTGACCCCGTCCCTGATGACCCTCTAACCCCCCCCCACCTCAATCCCAGAGTGTTGCCACCGCCAGTGAGTCAAGTTCCTGCCGGCGGTATTGACAGAGCGGCGGGACGGCCGGAGTGACGAAAGTCACTAAGACACTAAACATAGAGCACGGCAGTTGTTGTTTGTTTTGTCTTTTTGTCTCTTTCTCTACATGCCCCCCCACACACACACACAGGCACACTCTCCCCATTTGCACTTGTGCTCCTTCCAGGCACCTTGACTGAGATGAGAGGTCACTGAAGCAGGAAGAGAGGATTCCATGTGATTTATATATACATATAAAACCCATGGAATCTAGGAAAACTGTATTCTTGAATATTAGAAGAGCTGTTTATGCGTACAGTGCTGCCGTGACTGATTTCTGGGCTCCAGTTGTTTCCAGAAGAATTTTTTCCATAGTTAATATTTTTCTTGGAGACCCTTCAGGCCCCCCCCCCGCTGTTACTTTCCCTCACACTGACTCATCCGTATGCTCCCGCCCCCTCCCCTACATCCCTCACGGTGCCACTAGGTGTCGCTGGTGCAGTGGACGGAGAGCGTGGGCCTGACTCTGGTGGGCAGGGACCAGTCGTCCATGCAGCTGCGGACCCCTACTGGACAGATCCTGAACTTCACCATCCTACAGATCTTCCCCTTCACCTACGAGAGCAAGAGGATGGGCATCATCGTGCGAGTAAGTGTCTCCCCGCTCCTCCGATCACTCGGCCCTTGAAGAAGGCGGAGGCCGGGACCCGCTGGGTTCGGGCCGAGCTGCTCCCACATTGTGTGTGCGTGACCCCCGTCCAGAGCCAGGGTACGATGCGGGGGCCGTCGCTAGGAGACAGAAGTGACACGGGGGCAGGAAAGGAGGGAGAGTGGAGGGAAAATGAGCGTGCGTTGAAGCCGAGTGTCTGAGAAAAAGCTCAACTCATTATGAACTGTGACTCAAGTCTGCGATGACTAACTGTATTTTCATTGGCTGCGCTGCATCGCAGGAAGCCTGGGATCGAGAAACTTCCCTGCCATAATATTTATGCAAAAAAAAGAAAAACATTTTTCACACCCCGCGTTACTTACCAAAATAAGGTCAGGGCTTTTCTAGGCAACACAGGAATGCAAACGCAGGCATGTGTGTGTGTGTGTGTGTGTGTGTGTGTGTGTGTGTGTGTGTGTGTGTGTGTGG
>CAAKHD010008243.1:17647-29216 GCA_901007705.1 Fistularia tabacaria
AGGGGGGCGGGGGGGGGGGGGGGTGATGGGGGGGGGGGGGGGGGGGGGTGGGTGTGGGGGGGGAGGGGGTGTGTGGGGGGGGGGGGGGGGGGGGGGGGGGGGGGGGGGGGGGGGGGAGGCGACCGTGATCCAGAGTGACCGCGTTGTCGTCCCCTCACTCCGCAAAGGTTATGCCATTGCCAGCAGTCCACATGACACAATGCATGAGCAACAACCGCTTGAGCCCGGGACGCTCACCGGGTCGGTCCGCGGCGTACGGAAGGGGGGGTGTGGGGTGGGGTGGGGGGGCAATACATGGGTAAAAGGAAAAATCAGCAGCGGATACCAATATCGCCTCTCCGGTTGGTGAGCGCGGCCGGGCTGCGGCTATGTTTTAGAAATGACATAGTTGGTAATCTGGTGTGTTAGGCTGTCAGCTCAGGGTGCATGATCTTGCCAGCATGACTCAAGTCTGCCCGTGAGCTGCTTCCTCTCCCTGTGCATCTACTCCGGTTGCTTGTATGATCTATTTTAGATTCTTTTGCCCAAGGATGTGTGTGCATCCTCACAGCGGAGAGCAACAGAAGAAGAAGAAGAAGAAGAAGAAGAGGAAGAGGAGGGAGGGATGGATAATGTTGAAATAATCTACAGGCAATCATGCAAATTCCCCCGACGTTGTGCACTCAGGGATGTTGTACACAGGGGCGCGGTCTCGCGTGCCATTCAGGCACAACAAATTTGGAATTATGCAAAGTACAGATCTCTATCAGCCGTCGGTACGCAGCAATACCCGGGCAATAAACGCCCCTCTACGTGGGAAGCTGCGAGGGCCGCATTCCCCGTTCAGCCTGTAGTAAAATCACGCGTTTATCCAATCGGATTAATCCTAAGTCGTACCGTGCCCGAGCCTTTTCTTCGGACCGTTCCTTTAACACACGAAGCGGAAGGAATCAAAGAGGGCCGTGTTCAACATCCCCAGCGCCCGAGCGTGTCTGAAAACGGCACAGTCCATGCCGTCACACCAGTCGGAGTAGGAAGCGACTGCCGGACCAGTCCTCCTCTTGCGAGCGCAGATGTCACGCTCCTTGTGGCCTTCACACATCGAAGGGGCCGGGCTGAATTCGGCGTGACCCTGATGTGTCATCTTGATTTAGACACTCGGGCCGCCAACACTGCCCGATATCTTCCTGTGGGTATCAGCGATTGGTTATGCGCAAGCGGTAAAATGTGGATCTCCCGTCCGTAATCCCCGCAAGAGCGGGCTTCCTAGGAAGGGTCGTCGTCGAATGACCGAGTCTGATCTCGCGGAGGCAGCGGTCGTCTCGAGGGGCTTCACGGTAGATTCAAGCCCGAGGGGTTGGAGTCGAAAACGACCGAAAAGGTTGTATTTTCGCTTTATGAATGGCGCTGGATTCAGACGAGCCAACCGGGAGACGCGGGCTCATTTGCATTCTGATTCATCCTATAAGATTGCACTTGCATTTCTTGACTGTGGCTATGCTAATGCCGCGTCTCCGACACGCACATCCGCAAAGACATGCGATAGGATAAAGAAAAAAAAACAACAATAATATGAATTCAAACAGCCGGAGCTCGGTTGGGCGATATTGCTGAATTCTGCCCGCAGCATGAAAGCAATCATTGGGTCCATTCACAGTTTATTGCGAGACGCGCTGTATAAATGCTGCATCCATATCAATTTGCTGTAAATGACGATGCCTGTGTCTTTGTTTGATCTCTGGAGACGGGAGGATTTTTGGCAGTGCCACGGGCTGGACCTGCTATGCCATCTGCTGGCTGGGAGAAGCAAGTCGGCTTTTAATAACCGCTCATACAGTAATTATCCTTCACTTCCGTTATAAAAATACCAGCCTGGGTGGAAACGATTGAGCGCAAATAAGACATGAATCATCAAATACCCTCTTGTTTCTCCAAGGCTCCCCCCCAAGAAACAATTACCTATCCAGTTACCATGACAACTAATCGGCCAAAGAGCATTTATGGACGCCCGAATTCAGAGAGGCTTGGAGCGCGCGGAGAAGATACGCCGGCTGTTTGCCGAGGACACGGGGATTCGGTCGGATACTTTACAAGTGCCGGTTATGCAGATGACGGACACTCAAACACACGTCTACAAACTGGGCAGGAGGCGATGCTGAAATAAGCAGGACCTTTGAAAAAAACAAAACAAAACAGAAACCTCGAGATTTTACAAAGTGTGGGATAAAACCAACCACCAGCAGGAATGAGAGGAAAATGTGTAGAGGAGCAGCCATGTTGGAGGGGTGGACAGCAGGAACCTTATCAATTCTGTATTCCTGAGGAATCCTCCAACGTGTTTGTCGACCGTGGTCGCACATTCAATTCAAGACATCGTTCGATGTCCGCGATAAAATTTTCGATGCAAGACCGCAAAAGTGTCTCCGTGTTTCAGTCGAAGAGAGGCGGGTGACGCGGTGAAGGTCTCACAAAGCAGACGGTGAACAACCGCAACGCATTGTCGAGGCGAACAGAACACGGCACGCGTTCCTGTTAACACATCTCGGAATGACTTCATGCTCCAATCTGCAAGGCCTCCTCCTTGACATCGACTCAAGTGTCAACAACAGCGAGGGGTTTGATTTCATAATCAACTCAAGCAGCATCACTTTTGCAATTAGGAGAAAAGAAGAGTCCCAAACGCAGAACTCCATCACAACATTGCATTTAAAAAAGCCAGCATTTGTTCAGTGCAGCTAAAGACAGGCAGAACCAAGGGCTTTATGTCATCCTAGCAAAGGTCGATTTGAATAACCTGAAACAAACACACAGTTTAAAAACAAAAACACGCAAAACAATCTTAAAACTGGCAGGACAGGGAGAAACGAGCGGCGCTGCGAAGCAGGGAATGCACGGCTCGTTTGCAAAAGGAATGTGGGCAAAGACACAAATAGCATTAAATATTAGGCATTTGTATGTTTATTTTTGGAAGACATTAAGTACAAAACAGTGGCATTTTCTTCCAGAGAAATATGGACATAAGTGTACAAAGGTTTTTCTCTACACTGTTGACACATGGTGAAGGTACTTCCTGCAAACACTCTTCATGATATCGGCAGTCTAAATATAGCACTTAAATAACATTGATTAGATACCGCGGACATAGGTGAAAAATCGACTTGTGTCAAACAAGCAGATCCCATGAAAATCCCTCAACTAATGGTACAAACAAAGAGCTTAGCCTCTTGAGACGCTTACACTGGAGGACTTTCTGTCACTAAACAAGGTCTTTGATCAAAAGACTGTGTTCCTGCACTTTTTCACTGTGGGGAAAATAAGCCATATTTAGGGGGGTGGGGGGGAAATGCATGGTTAGAAGGTAATAGACTTCCATGCTATGTATGAATACGCTACTCTTAGTAGAAACTAAACATCTATAGTCATTCCGCGCGGCGCAATGATAGTCATCTATGAGTAAAATAAAATATAAAGACAGGATAGTGTGTAACAACCTTAAAACAGTAGATTTTAATGCAATGTATAGGTTTTAAAATAATATTGACATAAAAAATAATCTAGTCAATTTTAATACCATATCATAATCAGTGTTGACAAACATGTTAAGCTACTATAAAGAGTTTTACAAGGGTGAGAGGTGAAAACTCAACTAAATAGAATAACAACAAAAAAAAAAGTGACTCCCGCCTTGATTTAAAAAGGACTCGAAAATATCGTAACAGTATTTCTTAAAAACAAAAACAAAACAACAGATGAAGCGAGAGCTGTTTGGCCAACGTGATGCAACCCTGTTGCCCCATTTGTGACTGACGGCCAGCCAGATTGCATCTCCACAAAAATCATGGCTTAGAGAGAAAAACGCAACCGCTTTGCTTTACGGAACCGGTAAGAGACAAGCGAGGGGGGGGAAAAAAAAAAAAAAAATTGAACAGGGACTTGAGTCGCTCCAAAGTTTTACCGACAGTCAACATGGAAATAATATGTTCAGAATAAATAAAGGCATCGCTCAGAGACTGTGCTACAGAAGGTCGGGTTGAACTGTATTCAGTCATGCATAAAGCTATAGCATCCAGCTCCATAGAAAAAACAAGGTTGCCCAAAAACTGCATTCAAACAGCCTTTCCAGAGGCTGCGGTTTGAAGATGGATGCCAGGATACACACCTGCATATAGTAATGAGGACCAGATACAAAAAATATATTGAGTACAACTGTACCAGCAGTGAGTATTCTAAAATGTTAGATAAAAAATAAATTCTGAGTAAATACATAGTATAGAATAATGTTTGTGATAGAATCCAGCTATTTTGAAACATGCTTTCGAGTCCATCTATTACGATTGATATTAGTCTACTAGTTAGTCAGCAAGCGTATAGGCAAAAGGATAAGGTTGAAAGAGGAAAGGGAAAAGTCCAGTTCAGGATAATAATATGACACGTCAGTCAGAGGCTGTTTACACACCTGCTTTGTTTGGTCTGGTTGAACCCCAGTCGGCTTTATTTTGCGCTTCCTTCAGACGAACCCGCGCGCCCAAATATCCCAAACACTGGTTTGTTTGCGTTATGAACGCGATCACATCCCCGTCTGCCCCGAGCGCGGACCCCATTGTGTTGTTCTAAATTAAACTGGCGCCCGTGACCACTTGCGGTTTGGGTTCTCTTCCCCGGCGAAGGCCGACGGAAGGCGCTGCATCTTCACAGAGCATGAAAACAGGAAGACACACATTGTGTTTTTCTTACTTCCCTTACAAGTGCTTTCATCTGTGCCCTTCTGTTGGTCCAAATGACAGAGTCCAATTCCAGAAATGCCGCTTCTGCTGGCCTGTTGTGTAAAAAGGAGGGGGGAAAAAAACCCTCTTTCTGTCTCTGCTGGCCAAACCCACATTTCTAAGCAAAGACCAAACCAGGCTTTTGTAGATACATTTTGGTTAGGTTAAACCGAGCCGACGCCAAAATAAAACCGAGTCGACTCATCCGCCGATTCAAACCAAAGCAAACAAAATGCACGTGTGAAAAAAGTGTCTCGGTAACACGGGGGGGAGTCGGAGTTGCATTATTGGAATTTGAAAACACAAGACGTGAGCTCCAATGGAGACAGGCGACCCGCTACCTGGAGCCGCGGGAAATGTCATAGTGCAAATGAGTGTCGGCAGTCCGTTTCAAGTAACAAAGATTAAGAAGCCGTGTGGTTTTAGGATGAACGTGACACAAATGTTAGCATTTAGAAAAGAAAAGAAAATTAAAAATCAACAACTATGGCTTGTGTGCTGATGGAACAGGCAGGGAGTTCTTTGGCTATTCAGGCAGGTGGGAGGTCGGTAAAGCGGAACGTGAACTAAAAGAAACGACCACAGTGTGAATCTGGCGATTGAGGCGGGATCTGATCCTTTCATTGTACAGCCACCGTTGTCAAACGAACGACGGGACGCTTCGTTTTTGATCGGGAAAGACTTGGCCAATTTGCGGAGGACGAGCGCCGGCCAAGCGTTCTGATAATCGTTTGACCTTGTGGCCCCGCGGCCAAGGAGCCTCGGTGAGCACCATATGTCTCGTTTTGTTCTTGGCTAAGAAAAATATCCGGGCCTGTAAGAAACGACAGTGAGCGATCTCCACTCTCAAGGCAAAGACTGAAGAAGTGATTGTATCGTACACACACACACACACACACACACACACACACACACACACACACACACACACACACACATACACACACCACGCTCATGGATCCGCCTCAGGGGTTTGATGGCCCCCACCCTTGGCCTTGATTTGGAGCCAGGCATCTCCCAGCGCCTTGGCAAAGTGGTCATCCACAGAACCTGTGATTGATACCGAGTTGGACACCGAGTTGGAAACGGGCTCGGCCTCTTTGTAGTTTTTTCCGAGGCTGCGGCGGAAGTGTTCTTCGATGACGGGGTCGCAGACGGCGTTCGCTAAAATAAAACGCGGGAAAAGAGGATAAGAATTAGAATGCTTGTCTCCCAGGCAGGCATTAAAAAGACGACTCCACTATCACAAGTCACAGACAATAGCAGACACTTAGGTTTGCACAGAAGATGCACAGAAAGCGCGGGTTCCTGTTGTCACTGCATGGTGCGAGGAGCTCTCCCACCACACCTCGGCTTCATCTCCTGCACTCCCAGTGCTGTCTCACTCATGCCCTCTTCTGTTCCTTGCTGATTACTACAACGTGCAGATGGTTAGCCACCTCCTGCTTATCAGACCGCCCTCACGTCCCCTGGGATATTAGGCCGCCATGCTCAACCCCCCTTCATCATTTTCTGCTGGATTTCCCTGCTCTGACTTAAGAGTGCTGCCCTCCACAGCAGGAGCTCCAGAACCTTTACCTATTTAATTTTCTGGTTTTTAGAAATATGCAATTGGGTCCTGGGGACACCAGGCCTTGATCCTCACTCCAACGGGCGCTGTGTGATACACATATTTTTCAATTCCAATGTATGAATTACTGGGTTTGGCTGCGAGGGAACTGGCGGGTTTGTGATTCGCTGCGCAGCCTTCCAGGAGGCAAGTAAAACTGCAATCAGTGGATCTGAAAATAATCAACTTCGATTCAAAAGCACCGCAAATCCGAACCTCTAAAAATTACACCGTCTTAAAAAGATTCTATACGGGCTTGACATCTTGATCCCCACGAAAGAAGGATGGATTATCATTTTAACTAGATATATATTGCAAGCAGCTGCGGTGCGCATTTAGCCATTAGCATGCAAAATAAAAAACGATAACACGTGGACAACTGTAAATTGAAATGAGATTGCGACAACTTACCATTGGTGGTCCTCTCATCAATCGGGGGGCTTGGAGAGCATCCATTCATGTGGCAGTGTGAAAGGTTACAATTCCGATTGCTCGCAGGGGCACAGATAATAACCGAGGGACGATTCTACAGATGAAAGAAGTACCACGTAGAATGAGTGAGAATCCTACATATGATATGTAGGGTTGACGCACAAAAGAAAAGAAAGTCCTTGTGACTCTTGGAGCTGCTTCGAGTACTGGGACATTTGATGATTTTAAAAACGCCAGGTGTTGAAAAACTACAACATAGCAATTGATTCAGTAACAATGCAGAATCACAACTTGACATTGAGTACCTGGACCCGCCGGACTGATTTCATTATTTCCATCACATCGCCACGACTCCATTCAGGTCTGATGGATGGAAAGCCTATACGTGTGTCGAACCGACATACCTGCTGCCGCTCCGCAGCTCCGCTCAGCACCGATCTCTCCCTGCCCTCGACTCCAACGTCCGGGCTGCTCTTGGTCAGCGCCAGGGGCTGCTCCACGGCATAGCCGGACATGGAGGCATACAGGTGGTTCCCATGGAGGCCGTTGGATGACGAAGTGATGTGCTCTGCAGGACTGTGACTGTGGCTCCAGTGCTCGTTGCGGTTGTCTCCAGCAGAGGGACGGGCCCTGAGTGTAAAAGAAATAAGCAATTATATTAATATGACACACAAAAACAGTTTGTTTTTTTTAATCAGACATTTCAATTTAAGCAGCATGTGTGCAGGGCGGGTGGACGATAGAAACACCTTCCAGGTGCATCTTTCTATCCATGTCTGCTTTTTAAATCCACAGCGAAGCATCAATGCTGTCTGAAATAAATTAAATAAAATCCGATATTTTCCATAATAAAATGTAATATTTTTCATTTATCAAAGTTTCAAAATGATGATGACTTTCTCTGTTGGGATAAAGTTCAACAGCAAACTTCACTTGAAAAAAACAAAAAAACAACAACAACAATAATACAACACTTTTGCTTTTCCCCAGAGCCTTTATTGTGAAAGGTGTCTCAGGGGTTGCTGGACAGGAAGAGGATTGGCAAAGAACGGTTGGGAGTTTGACTAAACAGAAGCAGCGACTCCTCCAACCCCCACACGGTGGCTGCTTTGTTTGACACTGAATACTTCTTGCCGTGCTGTGAGTTATTGCAACCGTGCAATGATGATACAGGTGTTTTGAACGGACTGCAACAATCCCCTATTTTTGCCTTCAGACGTGCTGAATAGCAAGATTGAGAACAAACAGTCTCAATATCCTGTCCTCTATGTGCAATATATAATAAGGAGTCCTGCATGATTCCATGAATGGAAAAAAGGCCACAGCTCAGGATGCGGTCTAGTAATTGCTGGGTTACAGGTAGAGCCGGGCAGAGGGCGGGGTATATATATCCCCGTATATTCGTTTCTATTCTTAAAGATCTATATAAATCGCACCAGAAGCCGTAAAGCACTGCTGTGAAATCCGCATGGACACTGTGATTACACTCCTTCCTGTTAGAATCTCACAAGGTACAGATATGATGTGGACCTTTGTTGTATGAAACTGGAATGGATTTAAAAAAAAAAAAAACAAAAAAAAAACACACACATTCAAGTTCCAATTTAAAAAATCAAGAAGACTTCAGTTGCAGCCGCAGTGCGTGTCTTCCTGCATTTCTCTTGTTTTCCAGTCATGAGGGTTGCCTCCAGAGAATGTGTGAGAGAATCACAGATGCTTCCCTTTGTCCCCGATGACTCTCTTGATGTTCGGGGAGGAGGACAGACACTTTTGCTCTAATTCCCTGAATGTGTTTTGTTTTGAAGAGACAGAAAACATTTCTCGAGTTGCCACCCTTCATAGACGCTGTCACTCGGCATCAGCCGCAGATCACCACTTCTTGCTTGTTGTCTGCCTTTGTCATCCTGACCACATCCATATCACGGATGTGTGACGCATCCACGTCTGTCAGAATTTTAGACGCTTTCATTTTACATGAAGTCTTTTCCGAAGGCCGTGCAAACAATTTGCCGCCGCACCGAAGTTGACAAATTCATAAAGAATAAATCGCAGGGAACCTTTTCTGGGTTCTAAACAACAGTGCTGAGTTCTCTACAACCTTGGAAATCATCTGTACTGTCCAATCCTCCATAGTGCTTTGACCCTCTGCTCCTGAATTCCCATAGAGCGAGATACCGAACACCCCCATTCCCGATGCTGAGCCCAGAGCACATGTATGCGTGGGAACGTGTAGGTACAGCTGGCTTTTGTAGCTTGCATTGCCATCACGTTATGAATGTGTGTGACTGTGTGACAGAGACGGGCTTTAGAAGTGTTGAGTCATCGGCAGACGACGGGGCTTCTGCACATTCACTCCACTTACCTTTAGCCAGGTTACATGACTATTTGCAGATATTTGGTTACGGCTCATACAAAATCTACATAATCCCCAGTCTTTATTTGCTAAGCTCATATTATAGCAGTCATATATGTGGCTGACATCGTGGTACAATTGGATTGAGTTACTACGAGCTCAAAAAGTTGCTAAAAACTCAAGATATGTTATAAATGTTGGCATTTCATAACAATTTCTTTTTTTTTTCGGAGACTATAAGAGTATGTAGTATGTACTGTGCATATTTGGATCCCACTTGAATTAGTGACAAAGAGGCATGAAAAGAACACGAGGAAACCCGGAGCACAATTTGACAAAAACAACATAAATGGACTACATGTTGCAACCAAACCGTGGCAGCTGCAGATCGATGTGAAAATGTGCAGAAAAAGGAATCAGTGACATGAACTTACAGCTGAGTGGCAAAGAGTCTGCTCATTTTGGTCATGTGGTCATCTTCACAGTTGGTTTGGTCTTCCATTTGTTCTTCACCATACTTCCGTTTGCTTGGACAGTGTGTGGGGGGCACAGTCATGTTGGACATAACATTGGGCAGGGAAGGCGACCTGGAGTCGTCTATGGAAAAAAGGAAACGCGGGGTATTCATAAAAAAAAAAAAAAACAACACTCAAACAAATATACAAGTGCAGTGCAAAAAAAAGACGTTATGTTAATCAAGTTCGGCCTCGGAAAATCAAATGAGGACCGATGATGACAGGCTTTGATAAGGATGTTTAATGCAATTTAATTTCAAAAATGATGTGACTTAATGATAGGAAGGCACAACTCGGATTTCACAAGTTCAAAACAGCTCGTGTAACATTCACATTGGAAGATTGGAAATGTCCTGGATAAATGTTTACAGGAACAAAACCAAGTGCACGATAGTATAAAATAACTATGCATTTGAAAAAAAGGGAAAACCGCAAGTCACATTAACAACCTATAAATGTTCAAATGACAGCGGTGAAAAAAAAACAACATTAAAAACTGGATGGACAGGAACAGAAATTGTTTTTCTACATCGTGTAACTGCACCCATATACAAACTGTTTCACCATGATAAACAAGACAGACAAAAAACTGGATACAATCTGGAAGTACATGAATGACAACAAATTAATTACCAGTTTGCTGATTGAATTTTATATTTGAGATCTTGACGAATAATCACAGGGATGTGATTTGAGGAAATCAATGCATTGTTTTAAAACACTGCACGTCCGGTTTGCTTTAAAATTACAACCGTTCACATGAATCAGAACTGGTGTTCTGTGTGCTTTAATTCAACAGTTAGTTAATTACGAACAATTACAACTGCCGACGTTTTAACGAGATTGACAAACTTGTCTGGCAGCAAATCGGACGCTAGCGCCGGAGCTAGGCTAGTGTCGGATTGAAAGCTGATTTATAGCCAAAGTAAACAGTTAAGAGATCTTAAATAATGTGAATATGTGTCGGCACTTCATTAGTTGGTTAACGTACTCAAAGGGAAACACCGACGAAGAAATCGGACGAAGACAAACTTACCTCCATAGTGCAGTCTCCCGATGTTATTGTTCATCTTATCCAGGAACTGAGAGTTCAACAGGTCCATTCTAGGGAATAGCATTTAAACGAGCGGGCTAGCTGCTAACATTGACGTTAGCAGGTTATACCGACGAAGAGAATAAACCAGCTTCGATCCTGGAGAAGAAAAAAAAACGCCCGAGTAAACTCAATGTATCAGACACTTTTAAACAGTGGTGGTTTTAAATGGTGAAATAAGCCTTCGCTCCCCCGAACCTCACTCAGATCCCATTAAAACCAGCGAGAAGAACAGCCTTCGTAGTTCGCGATGAGCTACCTCCTAACAGCTAACGCTCGCTAGCTTTAAGCCAGCCGTCTTGTTTCAACGGCTAACGCGTCACGGTGTTTCGTTGGAAAAAAAACAACATCCGCCCAAATTGCGCGAGTGTCGTGTTGTTATTTTCATTAAAACAAACCAAATCCGTCAGTTGCGTTACGGGTGCTTACACATTGTCTCAGTTTAAAGCGCCGTAATACGCCAGCTAGCTAGCTAGCTAGCAGCCTTTAGCACACAAACTAATGTTAGCCTCTAGCTGCTCGACAACTTTGTCGCTAGCATGCAGTTTCCGGATTCGCCTTAAAACTGAATAAAACAAATAAAAAACAACACGCGGGATAAACTTACCGGCGCTTCCCGCTGCGTGGGCGAAACGGCGACAATCGGGCGCCGCTCGACGAGTCGAGATGGGAAATTTCGAGTTCGCAGCCACAACAATAACACCGCCAGTCCGAGTCGCGGAGGGATGAGTCCTTCCACCCCCCTGAACTGCCCTAAAAAATCTATGACCCTAATATATAAACTGCATTGCAAAAGCCAAGTCTGCCGTTCTTGTAGGTATACTT
>CAAKHD010008243.1:46438-57297 GCA_901007705.1 Fistularia tabacaria
CCCCCCACACCACAGCACACACACACACACACACTCACACACCCACACACACACACACAAACACACACACACACACACACACACACACACACACACACACACACACACACACACACACACACACACACACACACACACACACACACACACAGGGTTGTGTTACTGATTCTAAAATTAGTCCGACGGCCACAGGGCACTGGCTTTCTGCTCCACGGCGGGTTTTGAGGGCAGCGCTGCAACCCCCCTCCAGGTCTCTGCTTGCAGCCACGCAGCAGGTCTTCCATGAGGACCAAACATCTGACACGACGCCAAATACAAGGGATTTTTGCCACTGCTTTTTCTCTTTATGCTTTGAGTCCTTCGCCCACGACCGGGATCAAAATAAAGAGGTAAACAGGGGGGAGAAAAAAAAAAGAGGAAGGTGACACCGTAGAGATGATGATAAATGACGGTCATGGACGACGGTCACGCCGGACACCGACCTAAGTGATGTCAGAGGAGAAATGCGACCTGTCAATGTGGGGTAGAGTTCACAGCTAATGAGTGTTTCAGATTGTTTCACGACACTTTTGAATATCTGGACAACTCCAGTGCGGGATCAGGAAAGCTCCACCGCCCCTTGTTGTGCTGATGGTTTTTGCTCTGTCACACATTTAGCCTTAGCTCTCAAGACAAAGTAATTGATGGCACCAGACAAACGCCGGCATGCTGTTGAACTAGAGCTGAAAGAACACCAATTCATGCACTAGCTCGTCGTGGCTGATTGTAAACAGTTCAAGTCTTGTTGCGGTTTATCTAAAAGGGGCAAAAAAAAGGGAAGGAGAAACAAGTGTTGGGTGATGAGACTCTTCAGGAAATAATTCAAAAGTCATCTATTAATAATCGAGAAAAACACAATCCCGTTACATTTTAAGACGATTTCCTGCTATTTCCCGGGCGAGTTTTGTGATATTCGTTCGAGTGCGCATCACCCTGCCCTAGGTATGATCCCCCGTTACGACATCCGAAAAACCACATGACTGGAGTGAATTCATCGAATCACATGTGGTGTGTGGCTTTAGGGAGACGGCGAATTTGAATGTTGAAATCCCGGAGAGTAAGAAGAAAAAAAAAAAAAAAACTGCTGTCTTATGTCAAGAGGCAGAGGAGATGGTCTGGTCTGATACAGACCTGAGGCGGGCGGTCATAGGGGAAGTTATGACTCAAATAAACTATTTAGATTTGAGACGAGATGTACTCTGGGCAGAGGGTTGGTACACTTCAGAGCCATCTTCGAAAAACGGATCGAATTTGGAGAGAAGTCGAAAAAAAAAAGGGGGAAGAGAAGGTGTTGAAATATATTGTGGTGAGTCTGAAGAGGTTACTGGAAACCACATTCTCCTGTGAGACCTGATCAGAAGATAATTTACCAGCACCAATTTCCATTTCCTTGACTTGAGTTTTTAGAAAAAAGTCATCCACATCTCGGGCCAAGTTACAGCAGGGGTTGGTGGCTTCATCCGCGTTCCACTGGATGCATCAGCAAGTCATTCATTGGAAGGCAGAGAGCATTAAACAGAGGTTAGGGAGACACTCCTCTCCTTTCAAGGAAGCCAGATGACCGAGTCAAGTAGAACGACGGAGGTCGGCGAGTTATGTCAGGAATAGAAACGTCTTTCTGCAGAGCGCTGGATATCCGCCTATCTACCCTCTTTGGCAGTGGGCGTTTTTTATGAGACACAGAAAAGAGACGGGTCATTAAAAAGCCAAGGGCAAGGGACGTCTGGGGTTCAGCAGAAATGTAACCGGAGGAGGTGACTGTCTGGGGACACTACCCGGCACCCTTGGTTTGAAGACTTCAGCAAAGCCTGGGGACGCCCAGCCCAAAGGTCGGGGCACCTCAATAATTAGAGTAATACGATGAAACAAATGTTAGTTTAAAATCATGAAAGTAAATGTATGAAATTGATTTCTCTTTTAAAAATTAACAAAAAAAAGCCTTTTTTATGATCACATTCCACTCAAATGAGTTTATTTGCCTTTTGAATAGAATGTGTCAACAGAAAAACTGGCTTTTTCTTCAGTCTCAGTGTTTCCTTTAACTCCAAAACCATTTTCTATGCTCTCATGGGACCCAAGACCCTTGAGAAACCGGAGAATTTGGTCGTGTGTGAAAAAATACTGGGACTGTATAACCAGAAGTCCGTTCCGTGCAGCTGGTGGAACTCTTTACCTGATCTCTGTTTGCTATCTGGGAGTAGGGGAGCTCTCCCGTCATGAGCTCGAAGAGAACAATTCCATAGGAATAAACGTCAGATTGGAAGCTGTAGGGATTGTTGTCTTGCATCCGAATGACCTCTGGAGCCTTAAAAGAGATAAAAAAAAAAAGGGGGGGACATTTAGTTGCTCTGAGCTCATTTGTACGACAAACATTCGGCATTTTGATGAAGTTATCGTGTTATAGCGGTGTTACGGACCATCCAGAGAATGGATCCAGAAGGCTGCTCCACCTGATGTGAGCCACTCCACCGGGCTTTTACCGTGGCGAGACCAAAATCTCCAATTTTCACTGTTAGCCCTTCATGCAAAAAGATATCTAGGCGGCAGTCAAGGAATCACAGCACAGACACTGAGAATTGCGGATTGGAGGACACGCGCTTGCATCCTTCATGATGCAGCTCATGGAGAGGATACTGTTGGACTTCATATCTCGATGAATTATGTTCTTTGCATGCAGATAGCTGAAATAAAGAGGAAAAAGTTGATTGTATTGCTTTGTTTTCATTTTCTCGATTAGACCAAAGTGCCTTTGATCAGGACTTACTCCATGCCCTGAGCGGTTTGCCTGGCAATGTCTATGAGCTGGATCATCTTAAAGTCCGTCTCCAGGACATGAATATGTTTGTAGAGGCTGCTGCCCTCGCACCACTGCGTCACAATGGCCAGGTTGTCCTTCGTCATGTAGCCCATGAACAACAGGATGTTGACATGTCGTGTTTTCCTACAGCCACGGGCGGCGGACATCACAAACGCAGTTAGGAACGTTAGCAGAGGATTACTCGCACAGCCAGCGACCGTCGTAACGTCTAACTATCGGCACTGTACCTCAGGACAGCCACTTCATTTCTGAATGCCTGAAACTGCTCTGGTGTGGGGTCGGTCACCTTTAAGATCTTGACTGCTACATCCCCTGTAAACAAAAACAGCAGGCCTCATCTGCGTGCACGAGGAGTCATGGTAGAGCGACACAACCACCATAATGCTTGAGTTTAGATGTGAAAGTGGCTCCTACCGTGCCACTTCCCTTTGTATACAGTTCCAAAGGAGCCTGAACCAATGCGCGAGTGCAGATACACCTCACTGGCTTCGATCTCCCAGTAGTAACTCGAGTCCCGCTTGTCCCGGGGCCTCTACCCGACCACAGGAATCAAAGAAATGCAAATGTGTTACTGATTTTTTCAACAAGGGAAAAAAAATACCCACAACAAATGCGAAATCGAGAACTCACAATCTTGTTTTTCTCCTGAGTATTGAAGGAAGGAGCCCTCTCTCGCTGGGCAGGTGCGGGGGCTTTGGCTTGGGACTGGGACCAGCCTGTGGGGCTCTGATTCGGGGAACTCCCGGCTTTAACGGGAAAAAGAAAAAGTGGTGTGAGGGAAAAACGCAAAAGGGGTTTTGCGTTGCGGATATCGAGGAGTGGTGAGAAAGTGTGGCAATGCAAATGTCAAAAAAGGCTGGGACGTGTGTTACCCATGAGCGGGTGACACTCACTCACTCACTCACACACTCACACACACACACACACACACTCACTCACTCACTCACACACACACGCTCACACACACGTAAAGCCAGCACTCGGAAGACACTTACCTGAGTCATGATCACGCATCGCATCCTAGAGAGAGAGACAAAGGGAGAATTCTGTCAGGTTCTGGCGACACGTGCTGCACCGTCACATGGTTTGACTTCACTTCTAAGATGTGAATGCAGATAACCTTTCTGCAAAGGCATGTCATTCAGACAGCGCACACACACACTGCTTTCTAACCTTTTCTGGATTCTCGGATGAGGTCTCAACAAAAGACTGGGAGAAGTGCACAATACCTACTTTCCTCTTCAGCCAGAATCTATGGCACCAGGAGCTGGGGGAGGTATTCAGGCAGTCTAGCTACTCCCCAGCAGGGGATTATACAACAGGCCAGTGGGGACAGGAGGGAAAGGGACATAGTAAAAGAAAGTGAGGAAAAGGAGGACACGACAAGAAATGACAAAAGTGATGCCCAGATATTTACCTGGAGACAGTGAAAAGGGAAATATTTTTAAAAAAGGCATGCAAAACTACTGATAAAAGAGTTACTAAAAAAAGAGGATTACATAAGAGCTGTTGAGTGGAAATAAAAGAAACAGGGACTAAACATAGGGGAGTCACTTGTAAGATATTTTAAAGTGGCAATAAACGACTATTCAGAATGACGCCCCGATGTCCCTGAGGTTTCATCGCTGATGTCAGCGTTACACGCAGCACCATTTTTGCATGTTGAGTGGCCGCACTTTGATCATTCTACTGACAAAAACATTTCAAGGAGCCCAAATTAAAGCATTTAGTCTATTTAACGGACCGTGACGTCTATTTAAAACCCTAGTCCACGGCAACAAAATCTAAAATAGGCCAATTTGTATCGTTCTCGCTCTTCACTGAAGGCGGGTTTGTATGATTGATAGACACAGTACATTGGTTTCACAAACTAAAACTGCAAACATCACTTCTGAACCATCCCTGAGAAGTGGCTCCGTAATGCAGATTATTCCAGAGTAAAGCTTTGGGCATGAATCAAGCTCCGTGTTAAGTCACCTGCAGAAAACTACCAGCTGCGAACTCTGGTTCTCTTTAGTCTGCACATTAACACATTCAGAAATCGGGATTCCGGGACCCCCCCCCACTGACTTTCCCACAGGGTGCTACACGTTGCCGAGTAAAAGCACTTCTCGTAAGGGACCAATCCAAATCTGGATGGCGTTCTATACACATCACGTTGTGCTATGAGAAGCAAAAACCATTCACTGCCACTTGAAAATAGTCGGCATTAGATGCCACCTGCGGAGTTTCTCGGCGAGGGCTGCACCCTGTCCAGGTGAGTTACTTCATGCGGATACAGATAAGAGGTAGAAAAGAGCAACATGAGGATGGTTGGAATGCCTGACATGTAAGTAGAAGGGCAAGATTGCTCTCAAGCAGGAGATATTTTAGGAGTGGCTCCTCGAACCTGCAGGAGAACCTGAGATGCAGAGATGGTGTTTAGTTACCTCAATCACGCTGTTGTCTACAGGCAGGGTTATGCTAACCATGTGGACGTTTGGCGTTGAGGTGGAGCGTTGCCTCTGGGAGAGGCCGCCACCTGTGGACGGGTAGGGTGTGGTATAGTTGAAGGCATGGGGCGTTGAATATCGGTGTGCTGAGCTGTGGAGGTGGAGTAAACAACACCTGAGTCAGACCGAGCAGCCTTCCTTTTGTCACGGCACTCGTATAGCGACTGTTTAATACAAACAGGGAAATGGGTCATTTCTATGAAACACGGTAGCGGTCAGCGCAAGCGATTTCTGTTCCCTTTTTATTCTTGATGCTCCCCGCCTGAGCATTGTTTTGTTGCCCCTTCAACACACTGCTACTGCAAGAAAAAAAAAAAAAAAAGGAAAAAATGCGTTTCCCTCTCTGTAAAAACAACAAACAGACTGAAAAGTAAAACAAAGAAAAGAATTGTGACAAAGCGGCGATTACAGAACGAGTGGCTCCTGGCAAACTTGACACTGTTGAGGAATTTCGCCATCGATGTTTGCAAACGGCAGCTGCAAACATTAATCAAGGCGTATTAGAAGGCTGCCCTAAGCAGCTCCGTCCTTTTAAAAACTGAATTATTCATCCGGTAGGTATGAACCAAAAATAGAGAGGCTGATGCTAACTGCGAAGATCCACGCTGTCCTTTTAGGTAAAGATCCTTCGGCAGCGCTTCTTCCACGGTGAGAATCGTAAAGTAGCTGCTTGTGGGAGTCGAGACAGTGAAACTCCCTGTATACAAACAGAGGTCGCGTTGTTTTAACAAACATATGGACCTAAGATTGGAACAATCCCTCTTTGACAGTATAAAACTACCTGTTTCAAAACAGTATTTGGAATGGGCCCACATGGAACAACTTGATACTTGGCAAGTCCTAATTTGGCAGCTTTAATAAACTATTTTAAGTGCTTTTGAAACAACAGGGTCTTTTCACGTATCTGCTTACATCAGCCCTTGGACTGGTAAGCCCACATAAAGCTGAGGAGGTCTTTAAAAAACAGGATTTAATTTATTTAAGATTAAGGCGCTTTGCATATTAGAACACAGCTACGGCGTGCAGTCAAGTATGACAGCTCTGCCAACGGTCACGGATTATTGATCAACTAAACACGCATTTAGTGTATAGTATACACATCAAGCACCTTGATTTTATTATGCAGTGAACCGCTAATACGAAACATTATGTTCCAAAATTTAAAAAAGTCTCCCTGCTGCTGCGCGCACTGCGGTCAATACCTCCTACCTCCAAAACCCAGCCATCATTTGTCTCGAAAATACTGTGTGCCAATACTTAATGGCAAAGGCATAACTCTTCTGAGAGGAAAAACAAAGTTTCCAGCAGCGAGGACCTGACGACTAACGACACGGCCATTAAAGACCGGAGACGGTATCAAAAGTCAAAGCACTTTTCTGGTTTGTGATGGATAAATACAACAAATGTCTCACGATGTCATCTGACAGGTGAAGGGACGAAACAAACATTTCCAATAGGAAAATCTGACTTGCTTTTTAGGCAAACACATGTTGGCCTGTGATATTAAAACGTTAAAAATAAACGGAAAATAAACCAAAACAAATTAAACTCACCTCGGAAAACGAGTTAAGGATTCCCTCATTCGCCGAGACGTCAGCGGGGGGAGTGACGGGGCACCGCTCTCGCCTGGTGTTGGACACAAGCTAAAGATGGAGAGAAACAGCCATTTGCTTTGTCAGGTGTGGGAATTGGAAGGCCAGATCATGTGACACCTGACAACTTGCACCCAAAATGCTGAGAACTTATCACCTCACTGTCAATGATAGCGCTCTCTCACGGCATGAAACATGCAAGTACAACACTGCACCTTGAGCTAAAGTGTTATTTTGCACACCATTACAGACAAATCACTTGTAACCAACAAAGAAGTTTCCAGGTATTCAGTAGACTGCGGCTGTTACAAAATACAAGCATTTGGAGACAGAAAAATAAATAAATCCAAGTCATTTCGGATCATGCTCAAATTTAAAGCAGCACACACACTTACAGGAGTTGTCTGATATTGCTCCAGTCCAAACACATAGTAGGCACTTTGGTGCTACAATGCTCATGGAATTTGTAGCCACATGTTTGGCAACGGAAACCATTCAAAAGAAACTTCTGGCAAATATCGCAGAATGCTAGCTTCAGATATGTTTTCCGAACCTGAAAATGACACGGATGGAAATATCTTTCATTAGCAGTGGCGCAAACTTGACTGTGGAAAAATGGCAAGTGTTTCAGGTACTCACAAAATTATGTGTCGTCAAGGGAACATGGTCCAAGACCTCCACGAGCAACTCTTCACCGATCAGCGAGGTGGAGTCAGTGTTCCAATCCATGCGTAACTTTTTACTGTTACCATGAAAAATGTATGATTCCAAATGATGCAACATCAACACCGGCAAATGACAGCAGGCAAGAAAAAAAAAACTGCGAACTTTACATCCAGGCCTGAATTCCACTGAAGTTTTGAGCTCACCTTCTCTGTCCTGCATGCAGCCTGAAGACAGCGCAGCACTGAGGCTGCAGACCACGCACCTTCAAGGCTTTTATCAGGCAACTCTGCAGAGTCATACCTGGTCGCACATTCACCTGAGGGAAAAGAAACATGATTGACTCCTGTCTGGCCTGCTCGATTATCGCTGGCTCCTTATTCATTTTGGCCAAGGGTGTGCAACCGCAGTATTGACTTCTTAGTTGGTGTCTGGCGATGCTCTGGGATTCTGCGAGGCGCCAGTATAGCATTGCATGCATGCAGCAGGAATCCGCTCACCACAGTGCGCTGCTGGTTTGGGAGGTAGACACGGATAGTGCTGCTAGTCTTTGAGTCGGGCATCTTGCTGTCATCTGAGGAGCGACGCTGGCAGGAAAAGCCCTGAACCATGGTTGGTGAAAGACACGGGCCCTCCAGTGCGGAGTCCTTCATTCCGAATCCGTTGCTCAGGGTCTTCCACGCTCCCTGGAGGTGCTCCATTAGTACAGCCAAGTGGTCTCAATGGTCTTGGGAAAAAAAAACAAAAAATAAACATGGCAGACATAAACATGCAAGCACACATACACACAAAGATTCGGCACTGTAAATGCTTGAAAGCTCACATTGCCGACTGACTCCTCAATCAATACACCATTATTTCTTCTGGGTGAGGACGGAGATGTGGTGCAGCATCAATCTCAAAGTGTATAAGTCTAAGAAAGAAAAATAAGAGGTGAATGTTTTTCATAGCAAGACATGTAATTAAGTCTATTCGTCTGTCGATTGCCCGAGAGGACAGGGGTTTATGCGAATGCATCCTTAGAAAAGTCCATATTTATACGGTACATAGAAAGTCCCGTCATACTGGAAAAACAATCCGTGTCATCTATAATTTATTACTGACAACACAAAGGCTTGAACGTGTCACACATTGGAGGGTCAACCACAGAGGCATGACGTCCATCTATTTCACGCGGTCCAGGAGAATCCACTGCCACTACTTTTATTTAAAGTACACGCTTTTAACAGCCCCTTTATTTGCATTCAAAACACAACGTTTACAACCCATACTCATAGCTTAACTTCATTTGGGGCTATCACCATCAGATACAAAACTCCCTCTTCTATTTTTAAGCAACGCTGTTCAAAATACTTCTGGGAATCAGCTCTACGAGATAATCTCAGACTGTCTGTTTCTGTATGTTCCCCCATTGTTCCTCACATTCACATATGAGCCGGGGAGGAGGGAATAGAAGGAATTTTGGTCCCATTGTTCCCGAATATAATGTAAAGAGACCGCTAAAGTAAACTGGCGCATAGAAATCACCCAAAAGACTGATGACGAAGGCCATCTGTTGCAGATCCTGCGTTCTCGACGTTCCTCCCAGATGCGGCGTAGGGGTGCAAGCATCGTGGACTTGGAGATACTTTGCAACTAACATGTCAACTATGCAATCGGTGTTAAAAATGAATAGAATTCACCTAGAGTGGTGGCACAAGCAGAGAGAATCAGCTGAAATTAGCTGTCAGGGCTGGTTTTACCTGCAGACACCCTTCCCACCGTGCATTCTGCAGGGACTCCCTGCACAACAAGTCCCCAAACCCATCCAGAGAATGGGTACCAACACAAAGGGGTGCATACGCTCCTGCAAACAGGTCGGTCTGGGTGACCTTTTTGTGCTGCGCTCACGAAAAGTAGCTTATATCCACGTCGGAATGGGTTGTTGTTGCGGGAGCCGGGCAGGGGAGGCTCATCTGAACGGGCTTTTTGAACGCGTTCAGTGCGGTTCGGCTAACCCGGGTTAACACGGCGTCCGCACGGATTTAAGCTAGCTGCTAGCATGTTCGTCAACCCGGCCCGGCATAAATAGTTATTATTGTGAAAAATCATTTCAAAAAAAGTTACCGCGGGGCCTTTTCCAAGCTAGCTAAAATGTTCACCAAACTAGAACCGCGCGGAGAAACCGACCGTCTTTCCCATTTCTGGGCCCTCGCGGGGAAATAAAGAGAGCGGTCGGCGAGCTGTAGCTAACCCACCGAGCGATCGTCCCGCGGCGGCTACGCTAGGAGTCCGAGTCCGCTTACCAAGACAAGCTGGGAAACTTCTGCTCCGCCATAACTTCAGGAAAAAGTGGCGTCGGCGACATCGTCACGCCGGCGACGCGTTCGAGAAACGAGGGGAGGGAAGGAAGGGGGGAGCGGGGGAAAGCGTGAAAAAAACCTGCTAAAGTCACGTCGAAGCTTCTCGTATCCCCGTGTTTGCAATTATAATAATAATAATAACAATAAAAGGGGTGAAGGTCACGGGCTGGCAGAGGAGGGAAAGTTTGGTTCTCCTGCTGGAAGGCGAGAAAAAAAACACCGAAGAAGAAGAAAAAGAGTGACACGACGAGGAGGAGGAGGAGAAGAAGAAGAAGGAGGAGGAGGAGAAGGGGGAGGAGGAGGGGGTTCTTCAGGTCAACCGCTCCTGATCCAGAAGGTGGAGGAGGTCCCCGGTGCGGGGCGTTGCGGGGCGTCCGACCGACGCCACGGAGTGAAACAAGAGCCCGCAGTCATAACAGGAGTCGCATGCATCGCATCTCCCACGGCAGAGCCCTCCCACTCCCGCTCCCGCCCCCGCCCCCACTCCCACTCCCACGGAAAACCCTGCACCGACGCATGTGGAAAAAGCCGAAGGAAACCGAAGTTGGTCGCGCTTTCGTGCAGCTCGAACGGTTTGCGCTTTCTGCAAGTTTGAGCGAAGTCAGGCTTCAAAGAGCCGTGGGTTTAAAACTCAGTGTTTGTTTTTAGTGCACATTTCCTCAAATAGTCTGTGGAAAAGAATCTTTTTGAAAAGCAAAAACTCAAGAGTGAAGGAGTGGACGCATCCATTGTTTACTGTAATGGCGCCATCGTCCGGCGATCGCAGGGTATTGCAGTATTCCTGCACAGTGCCATGTTGTGTGTGGCCTTAAATGTACGGTTATCTATCCCCCTCATTGTTTGTGTGTGCGTGTGTGTGTGTGTGTGTGTGTGTGTGTGTGTGTGTGTGTGTGTGTGTGTGTGTGTGTGTGTG
>CAAKHD010008243.1:64674-77828 GCA_901007705.1 Fistularia tabacaria
TTTTTTGTATTTAAAGGTAAAATTTTTTTTTAAAAAAGATTTTTTTTTTTTTTTTCTTTTTTTTTTTTTTTTTTTTTTTTTTTTTTTTTTTTTTTTTACCTTGGCAAAAATTAACATCATGAACCGTTGTCAGAACAGAAGAATTAGGAGTTATTTGGGAATGGAAAAATGTTTTCACAGAAATCAAAAATGTTATTTTTGTACAATATCACTTAGACTACTGTATAAATACCATTTGCTTGTACTCAGTTTTTAAGTCGGAAGGAAAGTGCAACTGAAGTCCTAGAAAATAGAAATGTAATTTTAAACTATCAATAAAGCTGGAGGAGCACGGGGAGGACCTCGTCTGCTTTCTGTGTGAACGTTTCCTTCTGCTGGATGGAAACTCCTTTCCAGAGGGGCTCGTTTCCACAGATCCCCACCCACAATCTGCAGTCAAGAGTTCTGCAGGAGGAGGGAGGGGGTGTTCGCCTGTTCGACCCCCCCCCTCTTTTTTCCGCCCTGGTGGTTTTTCTGCGCCTGCAGCAGGTCGCGCTCCGGGCGCTGCACACAGGGCCGGTCGCGTAAAATGGGGAACGCGGGCCGCAACAGCACCGCAGCGTTCCGCCCCGTGCAAAGCCGCACGTCGAGGACCGCCCGTTCTGCTTGATTCGGGAGGGGGGCTGGGCGTGGAACCGGCGAGCCGTGACCCGTTGGGCTCCCACAGCGTTACCGTTCGCCCGGGAAGAAGGAAAAGAAAACATCCCCAAGACACAAAAGCTCCAGCGCGGCGTCTTAAAATGGCAGCGGTCGTTTCCGCTTTGCGCTGCAGAGTAGACGCAAGCCCCGCCCACCTTCCCTGTGACGTCACCGAGAGGCGTCCAATTGCCGCGGAGGAGGAGACAAGAGGAAAAAAAAAAGAAGAAAAAAGTCGCGCGCGCCGCCGGAGCGAGCCGGCTCACGCGGGCGCGCGTTCATCCTTTCTTTTTTCATTTTTTTTCACTTTTCTCCTCTTGGGGCTCTTTCTTTCGGTCCCCGCAGATTTGGCGATGAATGAATGAGTGAGGGAGGGACATGAGGGGCCTACTGTCGCTTTACCGGGGCCGTCAGGCCGCACGGAGCGCCGGGACCGTCGGGTCCCGCGGAGCTCAGTCCGCTAGCAAGGTACGGTCTCGAGGCTGCCGCTGCATCCGGGTTCTTCTGGGCTCGGGCTCGGCGCATCCGGTAGCTGTTCTTTGGCCAAAACATCCTGCAGGCTGCCGTGCATGTATGCAAGCAAAACTGGGCTTTTCGGGGTCAGAATCGCACAATTTGACACCGGTGACAGCGAATGCAAGCGGATTTAGAACCCCCCACCCCCACCCCGACCTCATCCCTTGTTGAGGAGAAAAATGAAGATAGTAATAAAAATTGGCTGATACATAGTGTCCTCATTTCCTCTGTCACCCCAGATGCACTTGAAAACGCTAAGCGGGGATAGAAGGCGATTTGGTGGAGAGCGACAATAAAACATGCTTGGGCTCCGAAGGATGCCCCTTGACGGGTGATGGGGTAGCCTTTTAAAATGTTTGGAAATCTGCCTTACAATGCATTATTTCATCGCAGGGGTTCACACGAGTACACGCACACACACACACACACACACACACACACACACACAATCACTATAATAACGAACTGTGTATTATTATTGTATCCACTAACATTAATCTCGCTTAAAGAAGACAGGGCATTATACTCTTTTCATTACTCCAAGTGTGCTGCCAAATTGAAGACGCCGTCATTTGGATTCATATTTAACAAACATCATGAGCTAAAAGTTCTGAGCGCCAACGAGCAAAACCCGGTGCATGTGAGGAGTTTTATGGAAAAGCTCATTACGAGAGGTCAGCCTCCACAAAGCCTGACGTCCAGCATCGGTCATGTGAGGAGGATATTCTCCTGGACTGGGGAAAACATCTGGCTGCCAATTAAACCGGGGCAAATGTATTTTTCCTCAGCGTTTAATGAGAGGATTATCTTGTAATTGGGTTGTTTAAGGCGCTTTCTATAGTTTTCCCCATGTAAGAAATAAACCTGTTAGACAATTTGAAGTTATTGGCCTGCGTTACCATCGAGCCTTCAGATTGGAATGGCTGTGCATTTTGAAAGGTGAAAGGAGTTGATTTGGACATTTATCACTAGTTTCCTATTATCAGCCATCATAATTAGTTCATGAGATTTCCTGCTGTTTCCTCATCGCTTAAAAACTGCACCGCTTTTTTCCCTTTCCAAAGCCGCAGCCGAGCTTCGGACTGTTGTTCGACATCGACGGCGTGCTGGTCCGGGGAAGGACGCCCATCCCAGCCGCCAAGAAGGCGTTCGAGAAGTTGGTGAATTCTCAGGGACAGTTTGTGGTGCCGGTCGTTTTTGTCACCAACGCGGGGAATTGCCTCCGACAGACGAAAGCGGACCAGCTCTCCTGCATCCTCGGCGTCCCTGTCGGTTTTCACCGCACCAAAAAAACCCATCGCTGTTTTTGTCAAAGCCACCTCTGCTCCTCACACACTCTCCCTCTTTCTCTTTCCAGGTCACACAAGATCAAGTCATCATGTCCCACAGTCCGTTGAGGATGTTTAAGAAGTTCCACGAAAAGTGCGTGCTGGTGTCGGGACAGGGACCGGTGCTGGAGATCGCTAAAAAGTATCCTCCCGTCTCGGATTGTTCTGCCTTCGCCGCCGTCTCGGTTATTAAGACCGGCGCTCGCGTGACTTTGCCCTCCTTCTCCTTAACACTGCCTCCAGTGTCGGCTTCAAGAACGTCATCACGGTCGACATGCTGAGAGAATCATTCCCGCTGCTGGACATGGTGGATCACAACAGGAGACCCAAACTGCCGGTGAGATATTCTTAGGTCAAAATAAGTTTGTGTGTAATGTGCTCAGATGATTCTGGGTGTAGTGTCTTTTTAAATAACTGGATGCGGCCCAAGTCAATAGTTGCTTTGTGGACATCACACTGAGCCATTCTGCAAGCAGCTACAAGCGTTATATCCAACAAAGCACGCTGTTTTTTTTTTGTCCCGAAGCCTCCGCCTGCCGTGACCAACTAATGAGGGCACGGCTTGTTCTGCTCCTCTGCCGCCAAACAGCAGCCAGCCGGGGGAAAACGGCCGTTTAGGTTTTGGGCCAAACGATTACATTGCGCGTGTAGCAGTTTCTCAAGGTTACGGACGGACTCGAGAGTCAGGTCTTCTATGAGGAAGGGTCTTCAGCCTTCAGGTGTCTGCAGGGTGAAGGGGGAGGTTTGTTTTTCTGGATTGAAAATGGTTTGTGAATTTGTCATTTCAGTCTAACACGATCAGCAACGTCCAGAAAGTTGAAGGTAAGAGCTCGGACCTTGAGATTGTTTTGAAATACAACAGAAATGCTCTTCTAATAAGCAAGTTCTTGTTTTTTTTTTTTTTTATCCCGCCGGCAGCCGTAGTTCTTTTCGGAGAGCCCATCCGATGGGAGACCAACCTGCAGCTGATCATCGATGTTCTCCTGACCGACGGTAACCTCAGCAGTGTTCACCTCACCCCGAATCTGCCTCATCTCCCACTGCTGGCCTGCAACATGGACCTCATGTGGATGGCCGAGGCGCATTCTCCACGGTAACCTCCAAGATCCAAACGTTTCTCTGTCCTAGCGGTGAACGTATTAACCGGCGCACCTCCATGCTCTTTTACCGCCTCGTCTCCTCCCAGGTTCGGCCACGGCGCGTTCCTCGTGTGCTTGGAGAACATCTACAAGAAGATAACCGGTAAAGACTTGAAGTACGAGGCTCTCATCGGGAAGCCCAGCGAGCTGACGTACCATTTTGCCGAGTACCTCATCAGATGCCGGGCCGTGCAGATGCAGTGGAAGCTTCCCGTCACCTCTCTCTACGCTATAGGGTAAGACACGGCCACCTGAGACACAAACGGCATTCAGGTTAAATGTTATCGTTGAATACAGTCACACCCTGACTTAGGAGATGATTTGGTTCAGAGCCCGAGCGCTGAGTAATGTGGTCAATGTGCTCGAGTATCAAATTCAATGTCCCCGTTAAAATGAACTGAAACGCGATGAATCCGTCGCTGCTCCATCCTTAACTTACTGGCTACACACTTCAAGCTACAATGTGTTGCTCAATGTAGCTTTGCTACACTTTATGTCTAAACTCCGTTTATGGACGGAGTGAAGCCGGTCCTCTTTCTAAAACCATCAAACTGTCCCCGACCGGCTTTGTACGCCTCTTCCGACGCCTCGTCCGACCACGTTCCTGACGTTTCCTTCACCAAATCCCCGTAAACGTCTCCCGTCCTTCTCACAGACGATGTTCTCCGTCACCGTATCTCACTTCCAACAACTTCTCCAACACGCACACCTTGTTTGTGTTTTTCCATGATTCTCCCTGGGCTACCGAGTGGCGGTGGCGGCGCGTCCCCGCTGTCTTTGAACGCCACTTCACGGACAGCGGCGTCCACGTGGGTGTCAAACGCTCATCCCGCTCGCTGCTAACTCAGATCTGGGCTCCGATCACAAAGCTAAAAAAAACCCACTGAGCCACGGCTCGGATCTCTGAGAGCTCCTAAGTCGATGCGCTTGAAAGTCAAGGCTCCACTGCATTTAATATTGATTGGCTTGACATTGTTTTTGCTGCAGTGAAGCTAAAAATCCTAAAAATGTTTAAATCAGAATGAAGGTACACTTGCAGGAATTGTGTGGACAAAATCAGGAGGATCATTGCGTTCCCAAGAAAGAAAACAACTGAATATTTACAACCGAATGTATTCACGGGCGTGTCTTGCAACGTGGGGTCACTCACCTCGCTGCCGCAGGACAGGCGCCGGTCTTGTGGCGCGAGGTGATTCCATGTGGACGTCTGGAAGTCCGGCAGACACCACCCACACACACACGATCCGAGATGGACGGATAGCACACTAATAGAAGTTAAATAGGCCGGCTGTGTTTGGACAGGTTGGAGACAAAGGCGATGTCAGGAGAGGGAGGCGTGAGGAAACATTTACAGCCGATAGCAGGACCTCGCGTCCTCCCTCACCTCTGTTTTCGCTCGTGGTGATGGAGAGGGTCGGAAGCGGGCCGACAAAAATAAGAAATGGTGAAAAAATGTAAAGGACCAGACTTTAATAAAAAGAGAAGGAAGGCCAGCAGGGAAATGTCAACATGTTCATCTCGGTTTACATATATTTGACCCTCTGAGAGGCTGATATGTTGAATAATTTGATTTGTAGGTTAATAAAGGTAAACAAAAGCAATTCAAAAAGGGCCGCATGAAGGTGTTGTTTCCCACTTAAAATTAAGATGTGGTTGTTTCTGAAGAGCGGGGAAGCCTTGCACTCTGCTTGAGGGGTGAAACGAGGGGTCAGGAAGCGCGGCTGCCGCTCCTACATAATAAACACAATGAGATAAAATCAAAACGCACAGCGGCTGGAGAACCACCCCGAGTGCAACTGCCTCCAAAGTATTATTACATTAGAGTTTTCATGGACAGAGGAGGGACGGTGAAGGTCTGGGTGGGAGGACGGAGGGTAGGGTTAGATGGAGGCAGGCGATTGGCTGCTGAAGGGAGCAGCTCCGAGGAAAAGAAGGCTCATTCCAGATGAACGGTCGGGTTTGTTTGTCGAGGACGGGCAAAAAAAAACTGGGAAAGTAACAAAGCCCCTTTTGCGCGATCCTCTCCCAGGGACAACCTCATGACTGACATTTACGGCGCCAATCAGTACAACCGATATCTGGAGGAGAGAGCTGCCAGAAACAACCCCAAAGCCATGGCCAAGATGGCGGCCGCCACAGGCTCCGCCTCCGCCGTGCCCCAGGAGGAGGAGCTTGACGGCGCGTTGGAGAGCGAACTGGCGCTGCCCTCCGCCACCTCCTGCAAGTCGGTGCTCGTCTGCACGGGCGTGTACAACCCCGGGGCGGCGGCAGCGGTGGCGGCGCGCGACGGCGAGCGCTGCGCGGAGGAGGCCGCGTTCCACGGGCACCGGGACTCCGGCTTCGACCCGGCGCTGCTGGAGCCGGGTCACATCGTCCAGGACGTGGCCGAGGCCGTGGACCTGATCTTCGAGCAGGAGAAGTTTGTGCCTCAGTAGAGCTCGGGAGCGACGCGGCACCGTCACACTGTGCGTATTGTCCGGTCGTCTTAGAGGACGGTCGGAGAATACCCATCTGTTCCGAACGAACAATGACCGCCATCACGTGGCGACGACGACCTTTGTTTCCTGTGAGTCTCCGATCGCCTCGTCTCTTCTAAAGGAAAAGTGTTCTAACTGCCTTATTTGACCCTTTTAAATATATTTTCTAGATATATTAACGTTTTAGTCGACGAATCCTCAGAACGCGCCACCTCTCTGACACCCGCCCTTGAAGGTGACGCTTGTTCACCCGTTTCCCCCCCGAAAGATCTATGCATGACACCGTGTGAAACCCCCGTGCTGTAACGGCGCCCGTACCACGTGCAATATCGTCCTCTGATAGTACTGACTGTGTGTGTGTCGTCCCGTTTGCACACTCCACGCTTCCATCTTCGGCCGAACGCCGCCGTTCCTTCTTGCCATGTCCTCGGACGCGTCACAGACGTGACGTTCATGAACGCCGCGCGTTTCACCCGTTGTAAATACCTCGACGCGGGAAAATACAATGATTACAAATGTCTGCAAAACCACTGTGTGTGTTTGTGTTTGTTGTTTCTTAAATGTGAGCGTTACAACAGGTTCGTTGTGGGAAAAAACAGCTTGTGTTCGTCCCGATATGAACTGAAAGCTCAAAGGAACGGAAAGCAGCCGGGCGTCCGTGGAGGCCACGTGCACGTCGGATCCGAGATCGCCCGCATCGCTAACGTGCTAGCGCGTGGAGTCAGATTCGACGCCACCGGCGGTCTGAAGGTGAAACTTCGTGGCGAACAATCAGCAGCGTTCTCAGTAGATCCGGGTTCTTGTGCTCTTCTTCAGGTGCGGTGCCTGTGCGGAGTCTGTCCGAGGTCCCTCAGACGGTCTTTATCTTTATATTGTGCTTCTTCTGCAGCGTGTCTAGGACCTGCGGTAGTAGATCCATACCGACCTGCGCGCTCTCTTCGTCGTCGGGGTCGTCCCTGACGACGTGCAGCTCGGTGTGGAGCCGCCTCCGGTGTTTGGGTTTCCGCGAGCGCAGGGACTCGGCCTCGAACTCCGAATGCCCCTTGGCGATGAAGAGGGTGATGGTGGAGTTCTTGGCCAGCGTCAGACTCCACAGGAGCAGAGCGATGACGCAGGCTAGCATCGCCACCGCCACCGCGTTGTAGGTCCCGCACGGGGAGCGTCTCCGGGAGCGGCAGGGACGGAAGTGCTCGTCGTCCAGGTCGGCGACGGCTTTGCCGGCCACGTCGCCGGGACTTGCGCAGGTCGGCTCCCCGGACGGAGAAGCCCCGTTCTTCCGCAGCCAGTTCCTCAGATACTCGATCTTGCAGTCACAGCGGAAGGGGTTCCCCGAAAGCGAGAGCTTCCGGAGGCCGGTCAGCCCGTCAAACGCGCCCGATGGCACCGAGGTGAGCCCGTTGTCCTGCATGTGGAGCTCGGTGACGTCGGCGGGCAGGCCGGGCAGCTCCGTCAGCTTAAGGGAGCTGCAGTTAACCCGAAGGCCGGCGGACGGGAGGGCCGTGCACGAGCAGGACAGAGCCGGCGTGACGAAGAGCAGGAAGACGACCAATCCCGTGCCGGAGAGCATCCTCTGGAAGACGAGAAGACGGAGCGGTTTCTCTTGGCGACGCAAATTTCAGCTGTTATCGGGACGAATTATCCCATAACTCCACTCAGCTGTTCCTCTGAGAGAACAGCGGCAGGTTAGAATCATGAAATAAACTCGAGACGAACCTTTTAAAGTCAAACCAACTCCGGAGTCGCTCGTCGCGCCGCCTGTCATCCTGCAATCGCTCCACCTCGCCCCGGTTATGCAACCGACTTGTTGTGAAAAGCGTCACTGCGAGGAAAACACCAATAAGACGGCGGGGTTAGGACTCGCTCCACACCGAGGAAACCCACCTGCTGGACGGAGATAAGGCTGTATCTGCAGCCGCGGAGCTGCGCCGCATAACGCCGATTAGACAGCCACTTCAGCGGTGACGGCGCCGGTGCCCGAGATGCAGCCGCAGGGGCGCACTGCTCGACGCGCGTCTTAGCGCACCTTTGAACGCCGCGCGCCGGGAGAGCCCGACCGTTCCCCGGTGCCAGGATGCACGGCGGAAAGGACACACAAGGAAAGCGGCGGGAGGGGGGAAAAAAAAAAACAAAAACAACAAAACCCTCTGCGGACCTGCAAGAGGTGAGCGCACCGAGCAGCTCTTCAGCTGAGAGGAGAGGCTCGGAAGGGTTGCGGGTTTCACCCATAGGTGGCGCTGCTGCACAGTTTTTTTTTCCCCTTTTTACTGCAAGCCCTCTAGTGGAAACACTGCGGCTCTGGAGGGAGGCGTATGAAGGTTATTCACCTCTGGGCTCAAACTTTCACGCAGCGGAGGACAGAAACAGCATGTTCATACCATAAGTCATATATTTGTTTATTTTGCGTTCTCAACATTGTCACAGTTGAAGTTTACAATAACTGGGGTCTTTACTGACTCACTACTCACTGTACAAACAGAATGCACATAGAAATGAGGCCATTCTTTGTGTGTGTGCGTGTGTGTGTGTGTGTGTGTGTGTGTGTGTGTGTGTGTGTGTGTGTGTGTGTGTGTGTATGTGTGTTTATTTTGTTTTTGTTTTTAATCATTTTTTCAATGTGTCTCACGCCAGACTGGACAGCTTGCAGCAGGATGTCTCATGTTCTGTGTGTGTGTGTGTGTGTGTGTGTGTGTGTGTATGTTGGATGCACGTATGACGAGGACAGCTCGGTGTGAATGGCGGCTTGCTTTCTAACAGTCTGTTTTGGATTTTCTACAGCGAACGTCGGCTCCCGGCGGCCCGGAGGCCGAGACAATCGATATGTTCGTACGTCGCCTCCCGTCAGGCCGCGAGGCGACGCTATACATCCTGATCTTAACTGCAGATATCAGAATAGAGTACTGGTCATTTACACATTATTTACAGTTTCTTTAAACCCCATCTTGGTCCCTTGACAACTTCATAAAGATAAACTTTCCTTCTGAGCAGATATTCGTTTTGCACGTCAGAGTCCCGTATTTACATGATGACAGCCCTCAGCAAAAGGAAGTGCAGTGTTCATTATGTTTGTAATGTACACAATGGCTTTGTCGATGAAAATGCATGCTGAGCTTCAATAACTACCGGCCCAAACACGGAAAACAGCAAAGAACACGTTCCAACATCGGGGAAGTCCAAAGTAACCCCCCCCCCAAAAAAAGTCAAAATTCATAGGCTGATTTTTTCTCCCCCCCCACCCATCAGCTCACAGTGAGAAGGACACGTGATGCATCAGATTCATGCAGTGCATTGTCAGGGCGGGGGTCGCACGGACGATGACATTTTCCAAGCACGACGAAACACACGAAGGAAAAAACGATGAAAAAGAAAACAAACAAAAAAAAACAACAACCAGACTCCGTCATCCCGGGATTTCAGAATTCTATCGGTGGGGAAAAGATGTGAAAAAATCCAGAAAAAAAAAAAAAAAAGGGGACAGAAAACATTCAGCTGATCGACGGGAGTCCCGGGTGTGATATGTCCGTCATCTGCGGGAACACGGAGGCCGGACGCACGGCGATGGTTTTCTCTGTGGAAGTTAAAATACATTTACAACCTGAATATCGGGACAAACAGTTCACTGTCACTAATTTACACACCGTAATAGACTCGTATTAGAATGTAGAAAGTCCATCTTTACATACTGGATAGCCACTTCCTTTTAGTTCATTTAGGAATTTCTGCATTTCCTGGGAAAAAAAAAAAAAAGTGTTCTTTCATATGTGCTTATCCAGAAAAATATTTCTGTTCAGCCCCAAGAGAAGTATATTCCTTTATTAAAATATATACACACATTCCTCTCCCCTGCGAACTGTGTATGTAAGTATTTATATATTTCTAAATGAAAATATTTTTTTTTATTTATTTTTTTTTTTGTTTTGTTTTCTTCACCTGAATCTCGTCCTGGACAACACGAAAAAAACGAGAGACCCCCGCGCTCTCTCGGTACAAATCTGCATCTCCGAAAAACATGATTGCACTTTTGAAAAAAAAAAAGAAAAGAAAAAGGGAACTAACTGGCTATGGTAACACTGATCGGTTATAGGCGACAACAACACATGCAAAGAATCACCTACGAGACGTTTCCACCGAACTCCGCGTCTGCGCCCTAACGTCAGTCGTCTCGGACTCACAGGGGGGCAAAAACAAACCAATAAATAAGTGACGCAAAAACGCACGAAAATCAAATGTAAGTCGGGACAAAGGTATTGCACGTGGAGAGACAAGAGAGGGGGAAAGAAAAGCTGCGGTGCTGATTTTTATTTTTTTTTTTCTTTTGAGCCGTGAGCCAGTACGCAGGTAAAAAAAAAAACCTGGACGTTTTGTGCGTCGGGAGGGTCGCCGCTGTGTGTGACTTTCATGCGCACACACACACACACACACACACACACACACACACACACACACACACACACACACACACACACACACACACACACACACACACACACACACACAACTCCTGTCCATCCTGACGTGGCTCTTTCTGACCAATTCAAAAACAAAAAAAGGGAAGAACTTCAGTGCAGATCGGAGGCCGGACTGGACGGGAGTTCGCACCTTCTCGGACCTGCACCCAGACGCCCCCCTCCCTCCACATCAGTAGAATACTGATCAAAAACGAATTTCGCTGATAATAATAATAATAATAATAATAATAATTGTAAGTATATTCTTACAAATTACTTTTACGCACAATATACTGTACAGGAAGTCTTGACTAAATAGGTTATGCATTAATAGTTGGCACATTTATTAATGAGAGCTAGGAGACAACACGTACAGCCGTCATCTACAGTAAATACAGCACTAGAACTACGATGACTGAGATGCTCGACTCAATCGGTTACCTTGTGTGAAATGGTTATAAGTGGGTTCTCTAGGAGGGGCGGGGCGGCGATGGCGGCTAGCGTTCCTGTGCGAAAACCGAAGGTGGGGGTCGTTTAGGGCGCCGACTCCTCGGGCGGTTGTGCGCGGGGAAATACGCCGAAACAAAAACAACAAAACGGACGCGTTCTCGTCTCGGGTCGTCTTTCCTCTCGAGGCTAGCGGAGCAGGAGGGGTCAGGGGAGTCGAGGGGGGCAGAAACCACTACTTCCCTGCAGCCGTCACGGCCGGACTGTGTGTTTGGAGGAAAAAAAACAAACAAACAAACAAACAAAAAGAAAGAAAAAAAAAAAAAAAAGGACGTTTTCCTGTACAAGAACCCCCAAAATAACAACCCCTGGGAGGAGGGGGGGTGGGGGTGGGGCAAGCCCGGTATCAGACAAACTATTAAAAGGCCCCTGGTGGAAGGTCGGAGTCCAGTTCCCGTCCGGCATATTACGTGGAGCTGCAGCCGAGAGCGGCGAAAAACACAGTGGACAGGCCGTCGGTCCCTTTGGCGTCAGAAATTGTCCCTCCTTCGTCGAGCCGTCCTCCCTGGAGGGGGAGCGTCACACCACGGTGCTGATGCCACTGTGTTTGGGTTTGGGTCCGCCGGGCGCCGAGCCCACCTGCTGGCCGTGGTGGTGGGGGGCGGCGTGCTGCGGGTGCGGGCCGTGATGGGGGTGCTGGCTGTAGTGGCTGTGCTGCGGGTGGGGGTGCTGATGCGGGTGCGAGGAGTACGCCGGGTGCTTGTGGTACTGCGTGTGGGGCGGGGGGTGGTAGTGGTGGTGGTGGTGGTACGGGGGCGGGTTCTGCGGGACCTGGCAGTACTGGGAATGGTGGGCGTGGTGTTGGACGGGAACCCCGTGCGCCGCCTGCGCCGTGTGGTGCAGGTTGGTGGGGTGGGGTTTGTGGGAGATGAGCGTGGGGTGGCCTGGGGGCGGGAAACCCGGGTGGCCCTGCGACGACGGCTTGCCCCTCTTGCTGCCGAAGAGCGACCCGAGGATGGAGGTGGACGCCGAGTTGGAGAGCGGGGGATGGTCGCGGGGCGCGCCTTCACGCGACGCCGCAACGGCTCTCCGGTGCGTGTGTGGGCTGCTAATGATGGACCCCTGGAAGACGAAGGATAAGTAACAGCATGTCCGTCAGACGCGTCACAATCCAGCCTCCGCTGGAGCTGCAGCCGAAGAATCATCTCCGCTTTTTTTCTTTTTACTTTCCAATTGTAGATAAACAGGTGGCGACATGTTATAGGGCATGCAAATGGAAATAAAAATGTTTTCATGGGAGGCGGAAGCAACGCGAGGAGGCAAACGCCACGGAGAAAGGGGCTCCGAGGCGGCGGAATCGAGGACCCCGTTCCGTCTCGGCCGCCGGAGTCACGCATGCAACTTGTTAAAAGTAGACGTGGGTTGTTTTTTTTTGTCCCCCCATGCAGACGCGACAGGCAGCAGTCGAAGCGCGAGCGTTCGGAGAAGATCCGGACGCCAACCCCAATCCGCCCAATTTCTCTTTGTGTTTTTGTGCGTTCGTCTCGGACCGGACAGAGCGAGAGGGAGAAAGAAAGACAGAGAGAGAGAGAGAGAGAGAGAGAGAGAGAGAGAGAGAGAGAGCGAGACCACGTGACACCTCTGGAGACAGAATGAAATTTTCAGGGTCCCAGAAGTTCAAACAAACACGTGACCTCATGGACAAATGGAATGGGTTGAAGGACCAATGAATGAAATCCACATCTTTCTAAGTCTCCGCGGAGCCCGGCGGCGGGGAATGGGACCGCGGGGGTAAGAGGGGCCCGGGCTCGGGCTGGGGAGGTGCTACGTTCCTGCCTGAAAAACCCCAGCGGGAAGGAGGAGGAGGAGGAGGAGGAGGAGGAGAAACGGCCGCTCACTAGCGTGGAACGCGCCGCCGCCACCGCCGTGCCGTCGAGCAGAAGAACCAAAGAAAAACCATGTGATTAAATGAAAGACAGAGACAGGCGGCAGGAAGTGGGGATCGGGGAGACTCGGGGTTAACTCATGCTTTTCTGCAGAAACCTTCTAGAGTCGTCACGTGACTTCCAAGAAATAAAATAATAAATTTGAAAAAAAAAAAAAAAAAAAAAAAAAAAAAAAAAAGAA
>CAAKHD010008251.1:0-10030 GCA_901007705.1 Fistularia tabacaria
ATGTGAATTATTTAAACTTGGCAATAACTGGTGATCAAATTTATTGACAGAGGTGTGTGTGTGTGTTTGTGTGTGTGTGTGTGTGTGTGTGTGTGTGTGTGTGTGTGTGTGTGTGTGTGTGTGTGTGTGTGTATGAGAGAGAGAGAGAGAGAGAGAAGGAGACAAGACTCAACAAATATAAATAGAGGTACAGGCAGCAGAAAGGGACTGAAGAAAGCTTGGCTGTATTACTAATTGGCAGAATTTGAAAAGGGCAAAAGCAGTTTTTCAGAATACTTTAACATTAAATGCCTTGGGGCGAAGGATACAGGAAAAGAGTCTGTTAAGAAGGAATTAGTGGAAATGTGCAGTAGTGAGAAAATAAAAAAATTGGTGAAGTGCTATAATCTTTTCCCTCCTGAGGGCATTTTTGGAAGCCTCTCTCATCTGTCTGGGCAGGACTTATGTGTCCCTCTATCCCCCCTCCCCGCCTCCTTTTTTCCTCTCGCTCAGTTCACTGCCATAGAACGAGAGCCACGCAATGACTGCAGGTTGAGAAGTGAGCGAGAGAAAGGGAGTCAGAGCTCAAGGAGAGGAGCGAGCAACACACACCACACATATTTGGAGTTTGGAGTCACTGTGCCAAGTTGAGGTGAGGGGGAGAAAACCTTGCCATTGTATGAGTGTGCATGGGAGTGTTTGCTTGTATGTCTATATGCAAAAATATCAGTAGGTGCAGCTGTAATAATGGTTGAATTACAGTGTTGAGTAAGCAGCTGCAGGCATTGATATGTTGGCGCATTCTTCAAATTACCCCATTTCACTGAGAACCGCTGTATATATTTCAGTGCAAGCCATCCTCATGTCAGTGATCAGACTTTGACACATGTGTGACAGGTTTGAAGAAGATGCAATGATAAAGTCAGTGCTTGTTGGTGCACATGCGGGCATCCGCACGTGTCTTTGTCTCCTATTCGACCTTGAATTTGGTATCCAAGCTATCTACAGAAAACAAGGAGCATATCCACAGTGGACACCAAGTGAAGGACAGATGTGAGACAATCAGAAACTCATCTGGCCTCAATATGATCTGCCTGCACGTTTTGCTGCCACATTTGTTTGTGAATTCCCTTTGTACGAGGATTTATGTTTGCCACAGACATTAGATCTCATGGCAGTGATGAGAAGCAGAGAACATACGCATTGAACTGATGAAGAATATCTCTGTAGAATTTGGTACTTATTGCTTATTCACTCTAATGCAAAACATGTTGTTGCAGAGTTGCCCTGCATATACCTGCATACTCCATCTGACTTTTTCCTTCTGCAACTCCAGAAAGATTTATAAGTGCACCGCGGTTTTCTTGCTTTGGTTTCAGCCCACCAGTGACAGCTGAGAACTGAAAGCTTCCAGGGTGTGCCTGAGGGACTTCAGGGTTGGGCTCAGGTAGAGCAGAGTAAGAGGTCAATATAGAATGTTTAAGATTCCTCTGCAGCACTGATTTCTACATGAATACGCCCAACCCCTGTTCCGTCGCGGAACCTGCTCAGTCATGCCAGTCTTCGTTCTTGTGCCAGCCTAACTACCAGTCTCATTGAAAAGGTGGAAAATCATCCTCATCCCTGCCAGGTGTGGCATTCCCCCTGTGAGTATAATACTGCATTATACTCGGCATTACACACACAGCTGAATTGTGTGTCTGCGTCTGGGATGTTTTGCCTCATGTAATCACAAGCAGAGGTTCTATGTCTAGATGTATAAAACTGTGTGTCTGTCATAAGGCAGTCCAGTTTATGATTTGGTTATTTATTTATTTTCCTTTAAAGGCATCTTGTAACCCCCGCAAGCATGGCTCATAATTACTCTGTCCCTAAAATTATAAACAATATTCAGACGAATGCATCACATGCTTATCATTAACAGAATCACTTAATCTTCCTGTCAGAGGACAAAGAGACAATTGCTGCAATTGTCAGATCAAAAATAATGGTGTCAAACACTGCTAGTGGGAAGCCTTAGTTGCCATTTCCACTGAGAACAATAGAATCGCCCGAGGACGATGGCTGTTACTTTAGTTTGTACATAAAATGTTTGAGAGAAAGTGTTTTCATCTATGGACAAGGGAATAAGAATCTCTGGCAGTAAGTGATTGGGTCTGAACAGATGGAAAGAAAGGGTGTGACAGAGGAGAAAGACAGCAAAGAGGTAAGAATCATTGTCCAGCTGCATGACAGAAGTATTGGCCTGCTACATCAAGCTCTGCAGTGACCCAGTAAATGTTCTGGAATGGAAACCATATCAGAGCTGGAGGCTTCTTTAACTTCATGCTCTCCTCCCTCTGTCCCATACTCTTGAAGATTGGTCAGTGTCCATAAACTCGAAACGATGACGCTGTTGGGATCCCTCTAGCAACAGTTTTGCAATTATACAGCTGTTCTATGCAGGTTCCCTCTAGTGGCATTAGTAATTATGGCCACGGCAAAGGGGGATATTTGATCTTGCCCATACACATGGAAAATATATTGTAAGGGAGGTTTTGCTGACAGAGTTTTCTAACTGTTGTCATGTCACCCCTGTTTGGTTTCATTTTCTGTCAGGGTCACTTCTGCCACATGAAGTTGAGATGGGTTTGAAATATTGTGAACAAAATCAGTGGTAAAGTGTAGAATTTAGTTTTCACAGAATTATATCTCACGCTCTGCTTAGGATACTCTGTTGATCTTTTCCTGCTTGTTCGATACCTGACACCACAATGCAAATCAAGTGAATTTCAGTAAAGGGGCGGAGACAAATTGATAAATAAATGGACAATCAAGGCTCAATGACACTGCTGGAGTTCTGCCAAATTATCCCTGAACAGCACAAAGTCTCACGTAGACCATGGCTCAGCATTTCCTGTCTGATAGGTGTTTGCTCAGCTCAACTTGAGCGAGCTCCCTTTTAGTCTGACCATGTATTGACTGTTGTGATCCATGCAAATGGTAATTCACACTATTTTTCTTGGATTTTTCAAATTATTTTTGATGGTTTCAGTGAGTGGCCATTTAAATGTTATTTCACGTGACCAGGTTCACACCAATCGTCTTCCTTAGCCTGTTGTTTAGCATTGTATAACTTGCACCCAGTAATCTTTGTTGGGATGCTCTCTCTTTTCTCAACTTCATGAGCTGTCCAATTGACAGGAAAAAAGTATGAATAATAATGTTGGTAAAGTAAACTGCGATTTTGACATTGTATTCAATATGAATAGAGCAGTTTATACTCAAATTTTGTTGTACGTTGTATCGTAAGGTTTGATTGTTGTTCTTTTTTAATCTGCAGCGCTCAGCTTTGCAGGGCAATTCATCAAACTTTAGGAAGCCTGCAAACTATATGAGCACGTTTTCACAGGAAGAATGTCAGGGCTATAAAAATGATCTTCACTTAACAACTGCCATTACTTTAAGAAGTAGTAACGGATTGATTTTTTTTTTTTCTGAGTGAACCCAAATTCCTCACTGAAGCTAAATTCAACTTCCTTCTTCTTGTTTTTATTTTGGTTATTTAAAATCTATAATCTTTACTCTGTTATGTCTAGAGAACAGTAAGAGTCTGGACTACATCCACACCTTCTCTGATTTACTCAATTGCTTTCAGATCATAAAGTATCACAGTGGGGAGGGAAAGTATGCCAAGAAGGGAAATGGCCAGTACACATACTAGTAAAACCTACCCACAGAATGTAGAAACACAATCGCGTACTGAAAAACTGGCACGCAGAGGTGCAAACATGCAATCTACACCCTAAATTTGGGCTGTCAAGCATCTACCTCTGCCTCATGAAGTCTTGCCCAAAATACTCATGATTTTGTTTTGTGATAGGATGACTCAGCTGTGTATCACCTGTGCTTGTTGAGTGCAGGCCTGGAGAAGGCTTGTTATTACATAGTTTGCCAAGCCTGTGACTGCCAAAATATTAGAACCAGAAATTGCTCCTGATGTTGAAGGAGAATCTAAGATTGCAAGACAGTGTGGTAATAATCTCAGGTTCCCCATTTTTATGACTTGATAAGTGATTGCATTAAAATGAGGGTCAAATTTATGATATTTTCTGCTTTTGCTCAGTCACCCTTTGTGTTTTTTTTTCTTCCCCTAAATTGAAGTTCCCATTCAGCAAATGACCAAATGTTTTTTGTGTGTCAGGTGGGGAGTAAAGTGTTTCCAGCTGTCACATTGGGAGTTTCCTTGCTAAGCAGAGATACAGCGCACCAGGACGAGAGTGAAAACAGGCACCTTAATTCTTTTGCCATTGTCTTGGCAGTTTTTCCTCTTTTCAAAGCTGTGTTCCCTTTCCTTTTTTTGTTTATAGTTAATGATTGAGGTTGAGAGACCCAAAAAGCATCGAGCAGGATGCATGTTACTTTTTTCAAGACTAATATTATTTAATTCACTTTGTATGATATTCTGTAAGTGTGTGGTTGTGTGCTTGTTTAGATTTGTGGTCGCAAGTCTGCATCTGTGTATCCGTGGATGTGTTTGACTCAATGGTAGAAATCCTTAACTCCTTGTGATCATTGGACTGCGGTCTCATTGACTAAATTAACCCAAACATCACATACACATAGTATTTAGAACACCTCGAGGTGACTCCCTATGGCAGTATGCCCAGTGTGTCACCAAACCACACAGCTGTACATTCCCAGACTCTGAGAGTGGGATTAGATTAGCAAAGTGGAACACTTGCATCTGTAGACGATGACAGATAATCTGTCTGATCATGTTTGTGTGTTTATCTGTGTCTCCACTCAAATGTGGTCCGTTAGTGGCCAGCTCATCGTGTGGGAAGAAACACACAGATGTGGCTGCATTTTTATTAGATTATGCCAGTGGCCTCCCATAGGTCAACACTTTATGGTTGTGTAAATGGGTCCTGTGCCACATGGTTGTTTTAGCTTGTATTTGAATTCTTTACAAAGAATGTGTCTTTTAGGTGGCAGTTAAATTATGTAAGGCAAAATGCCAAAGCAGCCATAGGAAAAAAGGACACGATACACTGCAGATTTTTTATAGTTGTTTTCTTTTATACTTAGCTCGATTTGGCATTTACATCCAAAAGCATTAATTTCTCCCAAGGTTTCATGTCTACTTTGTTAAACAATATGCACGCACAGATCATTTGGTTTCAGCAGCTGATATCAGTAGGCTTGCCTCAATTCTTCGGGACATCTCTTGACATTTATAGGCCTGATCAATTCCTTGTCAAACGTGTTAGTTTTGTACATGATGCAAGTACTATATATAATGCAGACATACAGTACAAATGGTAACCTAACTTGTACTTACTAACACTGGATCATTTGACAGGTACTCAAAAGATATGTGCCACCGCTTACAGCATGAACAGGAGAGCCTTGGAATAACAAGGCCAGTACCTTCCCGTCTGCTGTCCCTCCACTTGTATTTTGCCAGCAGTAACACACTCACCATGATAGCATTGTTCTAATGGCACAATGAAAAATTGTCCCATGAAATCCATTAAGTCAAATAGCCGCTGACAAAACTAAATTTAAAAAAAAGCAATTAATTGGATTCATGCAGCTAAATGTTGATGCAAATCTCTCCTCTGTTCCATTTTGATGTAAGCATAATATTCCAGAGCTCAGAAGTAACAATGTCTTGCTGATTTTGCCTTAACATGGGCCAATCATAGACATATAGATATCAGCATATATGTCCCAAAAGGAGAATGTTTTCTGGCAGACCATAGAATGCAGGTTTTTTTTGTTGGGGGGGTTGAATTAGAATTTTTCAAGCGGGCCATGCTCCAACTCCCTTCACTCTGAAGACTGCTTCCACAGTGTGCCAGATGGTATTTCAAGACTGTACAGCGCTAGATCATTTCACAGTAAATTGTTGACATGTTGTTGAGATTTATTTGTAGAATGGAATACAACTGTTACCATCTCTAATCCCACTTCACAGTATATAAAAACAAGGAATTGGGGGCACTACAGATGAGATGAATTAAAATGCTACTTGGTTTGTGACAAAAGCAACTGGTAGCAAATTTGTCTGACCAATTGAATAGGACAATAAAATAATCATTCCGCTATAAAGAAGTAGCAAGCATGGATGGGAGAGGAGACAGTCCACGAGTGTTGGGCTCATGATACCAGCTTCTGCTTTGGCAAATCCATGTGTAGACTTAAAGCATGAAACTCAGACATAGGCGCGGAAAGTACCCAGACAGCATAAGCAGGATCATCAAAAAAAGGCTGCAAGGGCCTGGGCTTGTTTAACAAAAGCACATCTGACCCTCTGACTGTGTCTGCAGTTGAGTCATTTGCCATGTTTGTGGTATTATAATGGAGCGAAAAGGGTGAACTTCAGCAGCCTGTTAATCTGTACCGATTCTGATTCTGCAATAGCAACTTTTAGGGAAAAAAAAGCAAACTGGCAGAAAAAGGTGATCTAATTATCATAAGAAATGTAAGATAATTAAAGTCAGATGTTATGCTAATGTGATAGGATGGGTGCATCATTAGTGGGACGAGCAATCCCACAATGCAGTGACAAGGGGTCATTTGCATTCACTGGAAAGCAGAGTGGGATTTATTCAAAAAGACTGGGTCAGATGAAAAGACAAGCAACATGTTATGAGTTGGCTGAGAAGAAGACAGGCTAATCTCCAACCTACACTGTCCATCGTTGTCAAGTCGGATCTGATTTTATTTATATAGCTCCAAATCACAACACAGTTGTCTCATGACACTTTCCTTGTAGTGCGAGTCTGGACCACACTCTTCAGTATGATTTACATTCCCCCATGAGCAAGCACTTGGCGGCGGTGGCGAGAAAACCCTGCTGTAAACCTTGGACAGATTCGAGCTAAATGTGGGCGGCCTTCTGTCTCGACCTATTGGGGTAGAGAAAGAGTGACAGTGAGAGAGAAGGATTGAGGGAAGTGCAGTAGTGGGGTATGTTGAGGGTGGATATGTGGGTTGCGAAGGACGGGCACAAATGATTTCTTACTAATAATAACAGTGGCACAGACAGGTAAATGGTAATAGCTGAAATTATACAATCAATGCTTTAATATTCATAAAAGAATTAGGGTAATAGTAGGAAATTATCTGTCAAGGCTTTGCGATCTCTGCACTTAGGTGAACACAGTACAACTTGGTCTTTTAATATACTAGAAATATGATAATGAAAGGAAGGCTATGCTGTCTAACTGTGCAGATTGAAGCTGTGTGAAGCTAAATGATATTTAGGACAACCAAATTTGAGCTATGACTCAAGTGTGTATTTAGCGTTCAACACTGACAAGGAATGGCACGAGTGGCTCACAGTATCAAAGGGAGAAAACTAAGACCCTCTGCACTGAGCGAGAGTTCTTAAAATTGATAGTCATTGAACTCCATGAATGCCAGCTTCTGTAAAACCCTACAAAGGGGAAGTTAGTGTAGAGAGTTGTAGAACACTGGAAATGGGGCAGACAACATCATCCGATCACTTTTTTAGTGGGATCCCCTCAGTGGAGGTTATTTAATGTGAAAAGGCTGAACCACAACACATGCACACACACAAACCCACACACACACGCAGGCAGATTTGAGCACATGTATTTGAAGTTGCATTGGATATATCAGCAGTCAGGCCCACCAATTGATGTCTGCGGTGAGACATGCACACCAGGCAAAGAAGACAAAACCCTCTTCCCAGCCTCCATAAGCAGGAGAGCAGATCCAATAGCATAGAATGTCGTATTATTGTAAAGAATTGTTATTTTTAACTGGGGGATTTAACTGTCAGAGTGGTTCCATTCCACGTCTGACTACAATGACAGAATGGCTAAATGGATATTATTCCGATATCAATGATTATGGGGTTAAGATGAACACTGTCAAGTAAGAAAATAGAGGGGAACTGTAGGCTTCACTGAGGAAATTTCCATTGCCAGGGAATGTTGGACATTTCTTATGTCAGAATCCTTTGAGATTTTTTTTTTTTATGATGGGTCGTTTAACATTTTTAATTCTCTTTGAAGACATATTTTAAAAAATGACAGAGAGAGAAAGTTACACACAGTTAAGCGGCTTTTCAAAGTACATTGTCTGAGCTGTCAATCAATTTCTATCAATATTTGGTTTGTTCGGGTTGATGAAAATGTTTAGCCTTGAATCACACAAATGAAATTGTAATCAGATTTAGCAATGTGCATGATTTTAGAGGCAACACAACAGCCCTTTGTTGTGATAAAGGCATTCATAACTGCATCTCAACTCTTTGTCGGCTCATGTTTTTCTAAGTCTGTTGCTAGTCTCCGTGTTTCCATTGTTTTTTTTTCCAAGTTCTTTGCCCCTGTCAGAAGTCTACCCATTGAAATTTGGAGTCCGAAATAGAAAGTCAGTGCTTAAGGGTCTTAGGTTTGCCATTTCTTATTGACACAGTGATGTGGCTGGCTGAGCTCCTGATCAGCTCATAGATTTCACAGTTGATTTAACCACAAGCTATGATTAGTGTCTGCTCTTATAGTGCCACTGGCACCTGTTGGCCGCTCAGATTGGCTGTCTCCAGACATGGTGATGGCTTTTACACTAGATCTATGGGCAGGTTAGTGCCTGTTCTGGCATAATGTGCCATAATTAACACAGTCTGCAACCACTTTTGGAGTTTAGAGAAGCTTTCTGCCGTACAGTCACTTCTTGAGAACTCCAGGTGTGGAAAGCAGCTGCAGGTCTATTGTGATTGGCACATCCATACTTGCTGATTGATACCCATTTGACGAGTCCCCACTAATTGGCCCATGTCCTAGGCGGTTTTAAACTGGCCATTGACTTGTTCACATACTGACATATCAGTACTGATCTGGTCAAAACAATCAATGAAAGCAATTTTGAAAAATTAATTGTCTCAAACTTTATCAACATCCATATTGTATTAACTGACTAGGATGGAGAGAAGGTTTAGCAAAAGTTGCTATTAACATACTGATGATAAATTATAATTAAATTCTAAAATCAGCATCTTTTGAATCTGTTGTAAATGCGCACCCCAAAGAATGACTAAGAGGCTTAAATGAAATGTTTTTGTATACAAGTTTATTTCTGCTGCTGTTTCTGCTTGGTTAATGATAGTGAGCCAGGGAACAAGAGCAGGTTTATGTTTACAAACTACACTTACCATGGTGCAGTGGATTTGAACATGGTGCATCAGTGTGACATGGCATTTTGGAAGACTGAATAGAAGAACCAAACAGCAGATAGGGATTAGGTGGAGCGTTTGAGTAAGCAGTGATGAGTCGAGGGAGGAAAGAGGAGCAGGATGCCACCATCTGTTAGCCACATGCACGCCCCACAGCAGTCACATAAATCTCAGCCATACTCAGCAATGCAATGCTGCATTCCGCCAGGCAAAACGTGCACTGGCTGGCTACCTCAAAAGACTCAGATCATACAATCAGTACGTATAGGGACGCAAAATGTGTTAAAATTGCACACACTGGATTTTACACTGACATTCCGGGACACCGAATCGTATGAGATGTTTGATGGGATGTTGGAAACCATTCCTCTAGCGGGGCAATCATGACATTGATAGATTGCTGAAAATGTAACTACCAACTTGCATATGTTTAGAGTATAAGTAAGAGCTGGTAGAAAAGTTACACAATCATTTAAATATGGTACTGTCACAAAAGATCTGTGAATTATTATCTCAAACTATTGGCCAGAACTCTGGGGAAAATCCTGCAGCTAGGCAATGGTTGATTTAAATCTTGTTTATAAGACAACGTTCTTCTGGTGTGGTCCCTTGGCCCTCCACTACACAAGGGATAGTACATGTACTAGCATGCACGTGCGTGCAGGCCCATGTGCGCACACACACACACACACACACGCATGCACACACTCACACATACACACACACACACACACACACACACACACACACACACACACACACACACACACACACACACACACACACAAATATAATAAATCACAGCCCACCTGAGACAAAGTCAAACTCACGTATGGGTTTGTTTTTTTGATGGAGAGATGACAA